>JBBKCR010014636.1:0-12439 GCA_037577295.1 Ladigesia roloffi | reverse complement strand
CCATAGGGTTTTCTCTTTTAAACATAACATTTAATCCCCTGCAATTATTCACCCAGCGATTTGCAAGAGGGCAACACACACTTTGCCCAGTGCAGCTATGAACCATTTCCAACTCCAGACCCCCCACAGTAAGATATAATATATCTCAGACTGCTCTATCCCCACAATAAAACAGATGTACCCGAATTTATTATCTGCTCAGGAGTCTGTTTTAGCGACCCTGGGATCCACTGCCCTGCTTTATTTCTGATCTAGCATCCCTGGGTGACCATTAGAATTTTAGTTTTTTCCCCCCTAATTTCTGGTAAATTATTCACAAACTGACCTTTGTCTCCATCCCTGAACATCACAGGCCAGGATAACACAGCTTTGGCTTCTCCATTGTCACGCTGATAATCCTTGCTCCTGTTTTCCTGGGCTTGAGTTATTTCCCCAGTGTGTGTCAGAATGGACGTATCTGTTTGGTGGTTGAGGCACTAAACTCAAACTGCATAATGAAGAGAAGTGAGATCAGCTACTCTGAGCTCTAGTGCAGAGAAAACAGGCGCCAAGATGCAACACAAATCGTGAGCCACATTTCTGAGTAGTGCGAGCACTCTTGTGCACTAATGCTTTTGACTGTTTTTCATGCATGATGTACAATGTGTGCAAATTATGGAGGAATACAGAGGAAAAACAGAGAAAAAGACAACAGCCAAGAAATGACAGTACAAAAATCTGACTTTAATAAACACTGTGCAAGCTTTGCACATTTCAGCAAGAATTAACCTATGCACAAAAATATATTATACTTCTTTCTGCCAAGAACAGCAAAGTTTACAAAATGGTTTTTAATTCGATGAAGTGCCATTTTTGAAAGTCTATTAGATGAAGAAACCAGTGTGCAGATGGTTCAAAACGGGTCAGCCATGCACTTTCCTGCCCACTTGTATTCCACGATTCCATGCGTGGATTGAAGCGTGAGGGCACCAGGGTGTTGGAGATGGGCGTGAATGAGGCCTGAGTGCAAATTGTCGAGGACGCCTTTCGGAAGTCTTTTCAGAGTGGAAGCATCGAGATTGATGAGAGGCCGGCCCATGTGCTTAATCAGCCTGTCATGAGTCCTCAGCAGCGGAGGAGAGGATCTGAGTCCTGCTGAGAACATACAGGTGTCCTGTCCTACACCAGGAGTCCAAACACTCACACACACACCCACACAAACATACAAACACACAGTACTGTGCAAAAGTCGTGGGCTTCTCTAATCAACTTGTCTGAGCAGTGTTTGTTTTTGGTTTAAATGAAAAGATACACACACACATTAATACATTAATAGTAAGGATGTAAAATGCATTGTGGTGCAGCGATCTGGAGGTGGAGATTCAGCTACATCAATTTTAAACTGTCTAAATTGAAATTTAGTGATTAGGACCTACTTAATTAAACTATTTTTAAATGCAGAACATATTCCACTCTTGTTATTCTACTGCACAGCTCAATTATCAGAAAAGAATCAAAACAGAATCCAGATGAAATGAGATTTCCACCCATGATATAGTAAATAGTAATGGATTTATTTTTTCTTCAAAAGAAGTAAATATAATGGAAGCTTGCGAGTAGAACACAGATTTGATTCCTCCTGATGCAGCCCTAGCCTGGTTTAAGGCCCAATTAGATTTTAAATATAACTACTGTGCTGCTACAACACCACCACCACTAACAAACAATCTGATGGGACCTTTAGGGGAATGGTCGAATTACATTAGCCTGTTTTTAAGATGAAGCTTACATGGCGGGGGCTAAAACAATGACATTGAAACTATTTAAACTATTTCAAATAAACCAAAGTCAAACATGGTAATAGATGAAGTTGAAAGATATTCAACACTATTTGCAATTTAATGGCATAAATCAGTAATAAAGTGTTATATTCAAAGAAAGAGGGGACTTTCTATTCAGCACATTGAGTCAAAATTCTAAATTATGCAGTGACATTTCTGTTCAGACAATACAGTAAGAGTGATTCTACCCCACTCACATTATTTACAAAGTAAAGTTGAAACAGACTGGTCAAAATAACACATTTCCTGATTGTTTTAAAGCAAAAATGTACATCCTTACTATCTTCTGTATTAACGATTATTAGTATCTATTCACGCACTGGTATTTGTCAGGGCAAGTGACGACTTGCTGCCAAGACAAGTGGCTTTAAATCTAACTTACTGTGGTACGGAGACTTTGGCACAGGTAGGTTATCTACACTGTCGCTATGAGGATGTTGCTGGGTTGTCTTTAGGATGAAGAGACCACCCACGCACATTTGCTCAGGCACACCATCCGGAACACGTAACCCCACACACACCTCACCAAGTCAACATTTACACGCACACACGGTGCTCTGACGTACCCGCACCCTGGCTGACTCACCTCTCCCTCACATACACACACTTAGACCTGTCCTAGCATACGTAGATGCCATAACAGTAGCAGCAGCATTAGAAACAGATGATTTCCGTTTGTGTGTGTGTTCAGTCGGTCAAGCTATTTGCCAGGGAGAGACTCTTTCTCCAGCAGGGAGGAGCCCCCGTGGATCAAAGCCTCTTCGGCTCAGTCTGTGGAGGCCCGTCAGACTCGTCAGCTGAAGAAATAGGTGGATTCCTTCACCCTCTCCAGATCAAAATCACCTGTCAGGAAGAGATACCATACAGCAGCATTACCGCTACATGCCATCCTGTGGTCTTTGTATCTTCGACGCATCACAATGACATTCACAGAAAAACTGCTGAGATACTGAGAACATCGCTCGGCAATAAGCAAGGGCTTTAAACACAACACAGTGTCAGCATGCAGCATTACAGAATTAGACTGGCCAATCAAAACAAACAACAGATTTGTAGCCAGTCAGCACTTCTTAAAACTGATCAAATTGAACTCAACATCCAGAACACTACAGATTATTATTGACATTCTAAAGATCAATAGAGTTTTACTCTTCAATACATACAGCTTCATAATAATTGGGGGCCCATTGAAAAGACAGGATATGAATAATGTGCCTTTTACATAGAGACTTTTAAGTAATGAAAACGTAATAAATCAGGAACCCATGGACTCTTGTGCTATTGGTTAGATAATCACACTTGTCTGCTTTTAGGCTCTAACATCAATAGCTGGAACTTACATTTGTTTACAGGCTGCCTTTATCATCTTTTTGCATCATTCAGCATTATTTAGTACATTCCCTATAAATCCTCTTTAAATAATATCATAACATTGACTAGAAAACTTATAGTGACTACTAATAAGAATTTATTACTTAATTTCTGAATATTGTTGTATCGTATTTCATGGCCTTGTGTTTCCCGACAGCATTAGGCTGCACCTGGAACCTGCGGTGAAATCACTTTTCATGGCTCACTGCTGTAATACCTCCTCCTACAAGGCCAATGACTGTCACAGAGGCCACATTTTCCAGTCTGAGGCGTGACCTTAGAAGCAGTAGACTGCTTTAATATGACACCCAAAACATATTACAACACGCTCAATTAAAACGGAAACACTGCTCACCATCGCTTCATCACACAATGACGAATGCAGTCAGATTAACTATTGAAGCTTTGACAGACTACATATGTTGGAACAGTAAGGGGCTTCTGCTCACACATCAAGGTGCCTGCTGTCACCTGGCTCTGATAAACAGAGGGGTATACAACAGTCTCATCAAACACACGCCCACACTTGCATATACACACACATGCTACCTCCAGCTGTCCCCTCTGGGAGCCAATTTCGTTAATGGCAATAACAGGGAGTGGATGTTGGGGGGGGGGGGGGTATTTGAATACTCAGAGTGCCCTTTCTTTGGGGTTATCAAACACCAGTAGGCTCAGTTTGCTCCTGGTGGACAAACATCCACCTCTACCAGCTAGTGAACAGATATCAGCAGTTTATTGAGTGTGTGAGCAGTGTACATTAAATATGTCACATTATCAAAACGTACGTCATGTGCATAGACACATGCACACATGCCAGAAGGCCGAAAGGTGAAAGCATGGCACCTCGCAGGTTCCGGTTACATAAGCAGATTAACCATTTAACGTAATTGTCGATACGTAATGCAATTTGCGTCTCTGAGGAAATGAACCTCCAGATGCAGCCCAGCGTACGACCATTATTAGCGGTTATATAAGACCACAAATCTGCCCTAAAACTGATGAGCTGTCCATCAAGCAGGGGGGCGGAGAGGTGAGCTGTCAGTCAAAGGCAGCACAAACGCCACTCACCTGTCTCAGGAACCTTTGCCAGCAGCCGCATCATCTTCCAGTGGTCCACAAACTTCTTGTTCTTGGTTTCGAACCTGGAAGCAGACGAAGCCGAGATGATTGATTGGTTGGTGGGGCGTGTTCCAGTGAGAGGGCTTCACAGAGAATTAGCCAAGAGAAATGGTAATAGATTCACGTCCTCAGTCCCTCCTCAAAGAGGTTAGAGAGGAGATGAGACAAGACAGGCAGACTAGCCTTCAGTTTCCAATTAGACATTAGATGGTTATGCTTGATCAAGCTTGTCCAAGACAAAATGAAACAACAGTTAGTAGGAGGCCTCATTTGTATACTGTACATAGCAATGGCTAATATCTCAGTAATAATAAACAAGCAGGTCGACAACGTGCTGTGACCAAGTGTCTAATTAGACAACAGAGTACCCTTATAATGCTTCTTATACTCTGAAGCATATCTGTTAACTTTGAACAGCTGAAGGCACCCACGATGGAGCTTCATAAAACATTTACAACACAGCAAGTGGTTCATAAATCCTATAGAGACATTTATGAACACTTCTGTCAATAACTGTAGGCATAACCGCCCTTGGCTGTCAGACTGTGGTAAAGTCAATTCAATTTATAAAGTCCCTAAGCAGGGACTTCACACTAAAAAGGAGAACAGCTGCAGCCAGACGGTATCTGGAAGGAGATACTTTCTCATGTACTTTATTAAACCGACCGAGTATGCGGCTACAAACCAGTCATTCATATTCAGTTCAAATAAATGTCATATCTTTGCTTAGATTCCCGTGGAACGCCAATACGAAACTACAGTAATACTAGTTATAAAACAACCAAAGACTTCACCTTGGTGGTTACCGTCAGGAATTCCAAGAATAAAACTGTGTGTGGGGGGGGGGGGACGGACTTACCCTGGTCCTAGGCAGTATTTCTGTACCAGGAACTTTGATAGATTCTGCAAGATGGGCTGACTGTGCAGGGCCACAAACTGCTCACGACACACCTGAGGAAATGACAAGAGGTACATGAAGGTGCATGATACTGTACGGAATTAGAACAACCTCTCTGTGTCCCCAACATAACCAAAAGGTTGCCAAAGAGATCAGGTCTCATCCATGAGGATCGATCCTCCGTCTGTGAGCATTAGGAGCAGCCCCTCAGATAGCATTCAAGCTTCATTCGGTGTCCAGATGATAAGCAGCTGTTCTGGACAGTGTCTCTCTCTCTGACCTAGCACCCCTTCCTGCGATCCCACTTAAAAACAGCTGTCTTACACTTCCTTCATTCATTTACATTTAAAAAGGTGTCCCCGAGCGCAACCCGCATCTGGGGCGTACTCAGACAACCCAAAGTGAGGGAGAAAAGAGACAGCCAGAGAATATGTTGTCTCACTTCAGCCAGACAAGGCGTTATACAGGCATAAAATGAGTCATTGAGTTTCCATCCTCCTCAGAGGCAATTTAATGCATGCCTGAAGACACGTAAATTACCCACAGACAGGTTACAGAAGCGCTCAGCAAAGAGTGTCCAGGTGTCGGCCGAGCATGCTATATATCTGCCTCCTCACTCTACAGTTCAATTGTGTGTTTAATGAGGAATGAACTCTCAGATTTAACGAAACACACCAGACTTTGTGAGATAATTGATTCAATCGCAGTTCAGAACCGAGGTTCCCTGGAGAGTGATGCAGAAACATTCGCAAATGAGTGGAATGTGGAGTTCTGTACGGCTTAACCCGCAACTTAGTTTAAAATCTCAGCAGGTTTGATGGGAATATTATAGCGACACAGGGCACCAGGAAACTACTTCCAACCGCGGTCAGCTGCTGTAGAACATATGGTGCAGGCGCCGGGGTGACAGATGCGCAGGAAGACTGGGGTGGGTGGACATGCAGGGTGCCTGAGCGGGGCCAGAAGGGCCTCAGGCTCCGGAGGAGCTCGGGACAGCACACGAGAATCACAGCATGGCAGTGGAAACACACGCACCTTATTCATGGTGTCCACTGTGAGAGCGTGGGTCCAGTAGCAGTCATGGACAGACACGAATGTGAGGCCAGCCCTGAAAACACAGGAGAAAAACAAGCAGAAAATGTTACTTTATAGCAGATGGGCAAAAAATCACATCTTAACTTAAAGCAGGTAACAATATTTGTAAAAATATTTAAGAAATTAAAAAAAAATTCTATTGGGGCATTTGTTAAGAACACCAAAGTGTAAATGGCAGCTGGCATTATGCGTGAAATAATATATATTTTATTTTAGGAAAGCAAAAGAAACAAAAAATATCTTACGTTATCTTGAAAAAAATAAAATATATATACATAGAAAAATTAAGAGGCCACTTTTCCCTTTCTGGCCATTGTTCGTACAGTTTGCAGAAGCCTGTGTGTTTGTGTGCGTGTGTGTGTGTGTGTGTGTGTGTAAAATATAGAGATTGCATATATAAGAAATTATGCTAATGCTAAATAAGAAATGATGCTCATTTAAACACTGAAATAGTACTGGGCTCCCAGAGGATTTCAAGGTGAGAACAGTGGTGGGAAAAGTCACCTGTAGCAGTATAGTGCAGTCAGCATCATGTGGGTGGAGTCTAGAGAGTGGATGAAGTTTGGAGGAAAGGCATTCTTCTGCTTCACAGTGTCTGGCCTCCTGCAAGAGATCAAAATACGAGGGTCAGGTCTCTGTTTATGTCTGTTCATTGTATACTTTTTATACAATAGAAAGGACAACTAGTACCTCTTTTATTGCACCGATTTGACAAAAATAGAGACACCAACATATACAAAAAATTAAGGTCAAACCTACACCTGTAGCACCAGAGCCCATACATCTTACCACAGGTAGGTCAGGCACACCTAACAACCAGCTCAGGATGGATGCACATGCTTACATAGAGCACAGAGACTAATGCGACTACTTATTATAGTAAAGGGTGGGATGGTATTACATTACATTGTCCCAAATTCCATCTGTATTTATCCCTTACAGAAACAACCAGGCAAAAACAGCAGTTCTCCTTTCATCATCTCTCCATTTACAGGCCAGGCTGGAGAGGGCAATTTGTGCATAAAACAAAGAATGTCTACTAATAGGTGGCATTGTGGCTGACCGTGGTGATAAGTGATGATTGAGAGGTGCTTGCGAACTCCTCTGCCAAAACTGTGGCAGTTATGATTTACAATATTAGTCCCCATTGGCTTAAAGTGCATACAGAGGCAGCTATATGGCTTCACCACATTTTTTTTTCTTCACAGCATGTTTGCCAAACTCTCCTCAGGGCCACTTTAATGGCCATTGAATAGAGGAATTAGTAGCATGGCCCTTCTCTCCACGCTTTGGCCACAAATGTAGGAGTCAGCTCCACTTCCCCATGGGGCCTTGCAGGCTTCCATTTGCACCAACCTCGCACGCTCGATTCCACAGTTCACAATGAAATGAAGCGAGGGGCTCGCAGTGGAAAATCCCACTGAGGGAATCGAAGATTGTTCGAGGGTTCTGTCAAAGGGAATTATTGGGCTGCACTTTGGCAGGCTTCATAACGCAGGTTGGGAATTCCACAGCAAATACTGTCTCAGTAACTGCTTCGGCATATTTCTAATGGTAACAGCCATTTAGTCGCATTTCGCATCTACAACATGAAACTGATCAGCTGTTCGGCTGTGCACAGTGGAGACATGGTGGTAGAGACGTTTTCAAGCTCATGGGAGATTCTATTTTCCAAAACTCTGACAGCGCTTGAGGGCAAATCCTCGGGCACCAGAGAGCCACAGCCTCTTAGTCTCATCATTAATTCAATTCTCAGCACTAATGAGCCTCTATTCTGACACTTAAGGGACAGGCAAGTGCCTTAAATGGCTGTCCATGGTTATGGCTTTTCCATTCTGGTGTCTACAAGTGTAGAAGATGTTTAGGAACAAACATCTTCTTCATTGAATGGCCACAGTTACATAACTCTTAAATTGGTGCTTCATAAATGGATCAGATCCGGAAGAGAATAATGAAAACATACAGCACATTAGTGATACACAGAACTGAACATCCTTGGTTGAAACCAAGAACTAACCCAAAACACGAAATCTGTTTCTTTAAAATAAAACTACAACGACTACAAATGAATGTCAGTATGCAGCATGTAGAATGTGAAACAAAATGAAGCCTCTTCGACTCCAGATAAGGTCGTCAGTCCAGTTTGTTGTGTTATATTGGAAATGGGTGTACTAATTGTTATTAAAACTTTGATGTTGCTGTTTGCAAATTTCTTCTTGTTTTGTGGCTGCAAGGACATAACGGGAAAGGAAAGATATTTTTTTAAGCCACTATTTCTCTTTTATCTTCCGTTTATAAGTTTGTTTTATCTATTTGTTTTAAAATGCGATTTAATATCACCAGGATGCCCAGGATTTCACACCAACCCTAAAGTAAACTTGTGGGGAATTCTGTCTCAGGACACTCATTTATTGTGCCTTTGAAGTTCTAACTTTGTTACTTTCTGACCTTTACTGATACAGGGAGGAAAGTCACAGATGGCCGTCAGTCTAGGTCTCTCTGTGTGCAAGGCTGTCTCAAAAAGGGGTCTCCCTATCTCCAGCCCAGCTCCCGTTAATGTGATTCCTGTCTTAGCCGCCTCAGCGATGGCTGCTGTCTATCGAAGGCAGTGACAGGTGGGTATCGGCTTACCATCTTAAGTGGTTTTTAATCAAGACTGCATGGTGACAATGGGAGAACGGCAGGTCAGACAGTCAGAAATCCACAGATGTTCCAAAGAAAAGCAGAACTAGACTGATTGGAAAAGAGCTCAGCCAACTAAAACTTTATGGCTTATTAAGATTGAACACGCTCTAACCTCAGAAAATGGAACATAACTGGTCCTCAGTGTGAAATTTTAAATACAGTACTGTGCAAAAACCTTAGAGACATAGAAAAATTATATTTCAAACCTGTTCACGACTGGACAATAATGTTAAACCTGGACAATTACTGTTAAAACATGAATATAACAATAAGTTCAATTAACATTATTAC
The DNA here is from genome assembly GCA_037577295.1 of Ladigesia roloffi. Lineage (NCBI taxonomy): Eukaryota > Metazoa > Chordata > Actinopteri > Characiformes > Alestidae > Ladigesia > Ladigesia roloffi. The sequence goes on along the minus strand of JBBKCR010014636.1, from coordinate 3,157 downwards.
AGTAAACAGTGGTTTTATGTGTGGCAAAGCGTTCTCCTACATGTCCAGACCTCTTTCCTCATGGAAGTCCAATATTCATTTTAGCTACAATCAAATCTCTGGTCTGGCTGTCATTAGTTTAAATTAGATGGAGCTGCTAATGGAATTTTTAAAATCTTAACAATGATTGGAGGCATCGGAGAAATCTGAAAACAAACCTGTATTCTTCTAACAAGCTAGCGATATTTAAACTCTTTTTTAGTAAAAAGTAAATCTTGATACTTTTTTTACTGCTTTCTTGTTGGTTTGATTGTATTCTGTGTTTTTGCTGGCAGAAAGAAACACATTGCTGATATAAACAGTTAACGATTTCATAGGTGCTTTTAAGACTATTGCAGAGTACTGTAGAATTAGACAGCAAAAATGTACCATATAAAAACATCTCACATCTAGATGATACATCTAATATTGTTTGCAAATACTGTAAACATTAGAATATAATTTCCTTCTAGACATTTTTACTTATTTTATGTCATTTATAGAAAAAAACATTATAGCGACACATTAGGTGGTTTGTTATAATAGATTACACTAGATACACTGCTTTTTCATTTGCAGAGACATTTTTTGCAGAGTATTATTCATAACCACCTAGAGAACTAATACAAATTATGTTTAAATTAAACAAATGAGGTTTATTAATGTAATCTAATACAAAAAGTTGCCCTTCATCCTTAAAGGGGACATATTATGCAAATCTCACTTTTTGCATCCTTTTGTATTTCAGTTTGGGTCTATACTGCTCCTATAAACATCCATCTGTTTTCTGTTTGTCAATAGAAAGATTTTGGTTTCAGGAATCATATGCTTCTATGAGCCTTTTGGACGGCTCCTATATCCTGACCTCAGAAAAAGTAAATTTGCATAGAACCACCCTTCACCTGTTGAGCTCCACCCACTAGATTAAGTGAAGATCCGCAATTTGTGTTGGCTGGTTTTACGAGCACGCAGAAGATACCGAGCACTACGGCTACAGGCAAAGGCAAGTCACACATGAAGAGTTGTGTTGTAGCTGCAAAGAACAATACAAATCCCTAAACTTAGGGCTGGATAGTGCCTCTGTTTTCTGCCATTTTCACATGTGTTAAATGTGCAGCATTAGCATGGAATGGGTGTGGCGTGGACTACAACCATTTATTTGCAAAAAGCGTCAGAGCCCTTAAACAGCTAATTTTAAAAGAAACTGAACATATACAGAGCTGGTGAGACTCTTTATGTGAGAGTGATTTAGTGCAAAGAACTTCATGAACATGTTTTGTAACCCATAGATCCACTATAACATTTAAAAGAGGTACGTCACCTTTAATGACCCAGGTTATCAGATCAAATGTGTGCTAATGTGAGTTATTGTCCATTCTGGATAGTCCTCTATTGGGTAAATGACACACACGCTATTCAGCAGTGACATTTCAGCATAAAATGCCATCCTGCTTTAGCTAAGGGGCAGTGTGCCTCTTAAATGTCCTCTGCAGGTCCTCCATATTTGTTAATGAACAAAGATAGGATGTTTCTCTCTCTGGCCCACTCTCATTTGCTCTGGCCCTCTGTTTCGGCCGTCCGGTTTCTGAGCTCACATTCTAGGGCAAATTCCAAGGCACTCCACATGAGATGAACAGTGTTCAGTCATCAGTGTTTTTTGATGGATTGCCAGTAAAGAACCACACACAACAATGTGCTGATGCTGCATTCTTTCATATAAGAAAAATGCTGCAATTTTATTAAAATCAAAAACCTTTTTTCATAATCACGCAGACTGACATGGAGAGAAATGTGACTAAGTTTCATGCAAAATAGTATTCATGCAGAATAGCTTGAAAAAGGCACTTACTCATGGGCATCATGGCATATCTGGAGGTTCAGGAGCTGAATGTTACTCTTCACCTGTGGAAGAATAAAGCACGAGGAGTAAGCGATTGATGAACCAAGAACCAAACTGACCAAAATAAATAAATAAATAAATAAAACCAATCAATCATAACTGCTAGCGAAATACTCCAACCCCGATCCAAAAGAACACAAGTATACACCATCAAATGTAGTGTAGCACCAGAGAGTATGGTGCTAGGAAATTCAAACACCAGGTATTTTTTTTAGCCTAGAGATACTGTTAGGAACCAGTTGATGGTAGATTTGGTAAATTGTGGTAAAAAAACATTTGCACATTCGTAAAATGAATGGATTTTATAAATGTGACTCAGACAATGTATTCATAATCATTTTGTGAAATAGGTGCATGTGTTTTTTTTTTTTTACATAAAAAGTTTAACTTTAGAAAAATTCTGAAATCAGATTGCAATCAACATTGCTGCAAAAATACTTTATGTGCCAAGAAGCACAAATATGAAATGTTGATGGAATTCCTCTAAGTGTAAATACATAAACACTTTAGATGCATAATCAGTTTAAACACTTGATTAACATTTCGTATTGACAGATATAAGCACCGACTCTTTATATGTTTTGTGGAGATGAGATTCCTTCGCAGCATTTCCTAGAAACTGTTTAGCAAACTTCAATCTTGCACATTATATCTCAGGTCATAAGTGCTCCAATATAGATCTATACAAACACACGCACACGCACACACTCTGTAGGACCATCACAGATAATAAATATATATATGTAAGGTAGTTATATATTCAACAAAACCAACAGATCAAACGTGGATCCTCCTGAACCACCATACTGATATAATCAATGGAGGAGAGGAAAATCGTAAGGCTCGAGGAAGGAGCCGAGCAGGAGCAATTATTTATGATGAGTGACTGCTTTCAATATAGGACTCGTCAGCTTCAAGCACATTGTGGCATGGACTGGTCTCCCAGCTCAGCTTGCAGCCGCTCTTGACACACCCCAACTCAGAACAGGGTGACAGTGCCAAGCCTGACAGACAGGAGTAAACAAGCCTGAGATGACCAAGAGGAAAAGCAAGTCTGCTGAGAGAGAGATGAGGTAAGTAAGTGAGGTAAATGATCTGAAAAATAATTTAAATTCATGCTTGTGATGTCACAAACATGACGGTTCAGACTCCAGCAGTTCAGACTCACCACACAAATGCAAATATTGCATATAATATATAATCACGTTAACATCATTGTATTCGTTATTGTTATTATCA
>JBBKCR010014635.1:0-28260 GCA_037577295.1 Ladigesia roloffi | reverse complement strand
GTTCTGCTGAGAAAAAAAGTCACCTTCGACTTGGATGCCCTGGGGGTAAGCAAATAAACATAAAATTTTCATTTTTGAGTGAACTATCGCTTTAAGATGGACAAACCGTATTATAGGCTACAGTCTGTTTTTTATCTGATTAAAAGATTGAATAGGTTGATAGCTTTGTTCATGTTGAAGATAAAAAATGTCGCAACTCACTCATGACTGATCATGACTTAACTTTGGGTAGTCCACCTGATAAATGTAGAGAATGTAAACACTGTAAAAGTTTCAAAATGTACTACTCCCTCCACAATTCTTATAACCCTCATTTATAAAAAACTAAACTGAAAGATCAAAGATCAACTAATTAATCTTAAATTGTCTTGGTATGACAGTATAATGTTATACTGCATCTAACAATGTAAGATTAGCAAATAAATGTCTTTGAAACTTTGAATACACTGGAATAGCTTTTTAGAGAGAGGATTACAGTACGTCTGTTGGGCAGGCGATGGATTTTATATTCTCCATACAAGGCGGAACATTTTAGCTCTTTGTTGATCCTATTCTGCATAAGGGAAAGGGAATTGCGACTGAGTTGCACAACTATTATCAGAGTTCCTGTTGTTATGAAGAGTACTTCAGTGGTGAAAGCCCCACAGGGGAGACTGGGCGGGCATTTTATTCCACATGCCATGAAGCTAACAAACCATTCCAAATGCTGAATCCCAAAACATTGTCAGAAGGTTCTTCACAATATTTTTTAACCTGTTAAATTTCCAAGACCATGTTCTTGTTGGGTTTAATTATTCAGCAATCACATTGAAAACAATGTAAATGGAATTAGTTACTTGAAAAAGATTAAACTGACAACTACAAGTCTGGAATTCTTGCTGTTAAAAAACTCAAAGAGGTAAAATTGTCTGTAGTTTATCTAAGGTCCTGTTTATATCTAAGAGACTATAAACTGTAACCTCAGCATTTGGTCTCTACATAGAAAGTGAGGTTCTGTCTGAGGTAAAAATGTCAACATGTATTTAATAAATTCATATATCTCACTACACACAGCTCATAACTAAGTACACACAGAGCCACACACACACGAATGCAGTACATATTTCAGAGTTTAGCCTGAGAGGAGAAGGAAGAATGGGGGAATAGGACACACCCAGTTGGTGCATGCCAGCCAATAAGACACGTTTAAAGAGCTGCTGGAGGTTAGCGCGACCAAGGTTCAGCTGTTTAACCACCTCTAGTACACGATGCAACTACACATACCCACACACACACACAGCCATAGCCACAAGAAGGTTCTGTGGGCAAAGGCACTCCTTGATGTAATCCAAAAAAAGTCAAAAGAAATGAAAATCTTTAAAGGGTTAATAGTGTAATACTGGATTAGGATCATCCTGTAAGTGGTATTTGAAACATGAACAAACGAAACATGATAGCTGGTCCAACTTCCCCTAAAAGTTAACTACATCCTTCCTATTCTTACAACAGTAGCTCCAATGCTGAGCAACACAACAATGTTGGAAGCAAAGGACGAATCAGGTGTATGTCTCTTTAAGAGATTGGGGATCAGAGAATTCTAAATATGGAGAGTTCTCTTCTTGCAAAAGGGGGGTGTTTCCTTCTATGAAACGCTTCTCTGTTGCATAAATACCCTGTTCCTGCATAATGAAACCATATCGAGTATCAGTGCATAGCATTTAAAGGAGACCTCCTACAAAAAAGTAACAGACACGCACATGTGGAAGTGCAGCAGAGAGAAGCATTATGCAATTTCAGGGATACGCACAAATGAAAACTGAGGTAACACTTGAGGTAAAACCCCACCCACGGCCCCACCTGAGGCCCCTACAAGTCCAAACAGAGCCAGACTCATAAACGCACTGTAACAGTCATGTACATAACACACAGACACACAGAAATTCCATTCGGAGTGAAGCGGGGGAAGGGACATCAGCAGAATAACATATGCCATAACAGTCCATATGAGTGCAGGTAGTCTCTCTTTATTGCTTTTATTTCCTCTCTCTCTCTCTCTCTCTCTCTCTCCCTCTCTCAAGAAAGATGTTACTGTAAACTCTCACGCCCCTCAGGTGAGAATGCAAAATACTGGTGGTGACACAGACATTGACTGTCTGGTAGTTTAGAGAAGACAACAACTGGAAGTTCAGGAAAGAATGGAGGTAAATTAGGTCCTTTTTAGAGCTTTATAGATACATTTACTATATCATTTAACCCTGAAGTGTTCATAACACTGGGATAAAGGAAGTTGTCAGGGAGAAGTTCGAGAGAAGTCATAATTTGCAGCTCTTAAATACGCACCTTCACGAGGCAGTTTAAACTACAAGGCTGGAGCCCATGAAACCAAACGAGCATGCAAATAAACCCCTCCCATTTCTGGACAGACGCGTGTTTCTCAGAGTTTGGCTGAGTCAGAGTGACGTGAATCTTCAGCCGCTCTTCACACTTTGTTTGGGCTAAGCCTGTAAACATCCTTTCACTGAATGAGAAATGTCTCACATAACAAATATTTCAGCATCTTTGGGACTGAAAACTAGTATGTTTACGGCACACTGGAGACGTATGTGATCCTTGAGTTGAACTTGTGTGTGGTAGTGAGAGTGCATGTGTCTGTGTGTTCAGATAAACTGGCCATAACACCCAGCCTAAAAGCTTGGACACTTTATCACGTGTGGAGGACTAACTTAAGCAAAAATAAAACTATTTGGATTTAAGAGGCCATGGTCATTGATAGGTAAACACTGGTTCCATTGCGATCAGGCCACGTATCTCTGATTACGTCCTTGTTCCAAACTCAGTTTACTTTGCCCAGGCCATGTGACGCAGAAAAATCGCAGGTCCTCACACTTTCATGTGATCACCAACAATAGGCAGAAAGGAACAAGTGTTGATGCTGACAAAGGAACACAAACCTGTTTTTTAAGAAGAGGGTGGAAAAAGGTATGCAACTGTGTACAGGGGAAAAGACATGCTGGAATTTTCAAGCTTATTATAACAATCCTGTTTTAGACTTAGACTCCAAGAATGTAAGTCTTTTTGCTGCAGGTGTTTTTGACCTGAAACCGTTTAACACCTAATGCAGCAACGTTCTACACTTCAGTTCAGTTCAGTAAACTGCATAACACAACTGACCAAAAACACTATGGACCACAGAGCTTGAATTACTTCCTGTTTCAACACTCATTGACACATCCACAGAAAATAGCCTATGCAGTTCCCACACTACTGTGACAGCAAAAAAAAATATTCTATGTAAAAGTAAAGTACCAATAAAATAACCTGTTAATCTTTGTTATTATTATTTATGTAATGTTTAAGTATTATATTATAACTATTATTCCCACTTGTGGGACTAATAAAGGTTCTAATAAATAACTAATAAATCTTATGTTATCTCTTATGACAGTTAAATACTTTTTTTTTTATTGTTGCCATTGAACATATGCTTAAATTTAAATCATATATTATCTTGTATTTATTGTACTAAATGACTACACAGGATTATCATAATTGTGCAAGTTATATTTAATTCATTTTCCAATTCAAAGTAATTGTTATATGTATCTCTAATGCCAATCCAGGTAGACCTAGTTTCTTTATTGTTATAAATATTAACGTCTGACATCAGACAATAAAGTATGTACAAAATATTTGAATGTTGAATTACAGAAAATGTGTCACACACAGTGAAAAGGCATATGGAAATGTCGACTGATAATGTGAAGATAAGATAAGAAAACTTTTTTTTTTTTTGAAATTATTTTGTCATTAACATGCTCAATGCAGAAAGAGGAATAAAGATAAGATAGAGAGTTGGGGGGGAGGTATTATTAAAATTAATAAAGGTATTAACTAATAGTGCAAACAGAAAAATATGTAAACTAGTACAAAAACCTAAGTAACTACAACAGAAATAATAAAATAACAGATTATTATTGATCATAAAAAAGTGTTTGTGCCATTAAAATATGAGGAATGTAATAAAACGATGTAGCAGCAGGTGATGAGAGGATGAGACCATATTCAATGACAATGACTTTGTGTTATATTGAACAGTCCCGAATTTAAAGGTTGACAATGATCACCTACAATATGAGGAAGTCTTATCGCAACAGGTAGAAAGATTTTCTTCTGCTGTTCGTTTCTGCATTTACAGGCGATTCATCTTTTGCGGTGTGTGGTCTGATTGCCCATCAAGGAGGCGTGCAAGGGGTTGTCTATTATAGCGAGGAGCTTTTTCAGCATTCTCTTCTCATACACCCCTTCGATGCTTCTCCAGTCTGATACCCAGGACAGAACAAGTCTTTTTATTCAGCTGGTTCAAGCCTTTTATATCGGCTGTCTTCGACCCACTGCCCCAAGGTTTTATGAAGAGTTTGCCTTAAATATTCTGAATGTGTGGAAAAGGCTTTTGGTATGGTTGAAGCTGCCTGGCATTACTCGCTCTCTTCCCTCACTCACTCCCTCCGCCCTCTCTGGCTCTTGGTTAGTGTGACACCACAGTCGGCACGTCCTCCATCACTAACATCACAGGGCAACCTGAGAACAGCTTCACTACAGACAGTAAACAGCTTCTTCCACTTACGGTCCCAATCTCGGTACCCGGTCTCTTTCTGTCCTGGCATTTGGCTCAGCCTGAAGCAACCCCCGAATTAAAAGCCTGCCTTTCATGAGCACAATTACACAACAGTTCCCGGTCCACTTTCTCAAGGCAATGAAATACTGTAATGCCACTTTATATCTCATCAATCCTTTTCTTAATCCCATCCTCCTCATTAGTGTTCATTAGGAAAAGCTGACAGTAACAACAGAACGCGTACTCATGGCGCAGTCATGCAGGAGGGAAAAGGAAAAGTACTGGACCAACTTGAGGATGCCAAAGTGGAATTAAGTCTTTTGAAGAGAGGCAGCGGAAAAGCCAGCTTTTGGCTTCATCAAAAGTCCTGAATGTCAGTTTCACTGAATCTCACATCAGGATTCAAGCTAATTCAGCTTGTCAAAGAGCAGGTCAACTGTACACATGACCCCATTAATTAGCCTTTTTTCCTTCTGCACTCAAACAAAGGAATTCCAGCTCTACAGTGTCTTAAATCCTGCAATGAGGGAAATGGGTTTTAACTACTAACTATGTGTTTTGTCCAAATTTTGCTGTACAAAGTCTAGTTGGGTAAAAATAACACAGAGAGAGGCTATACTATACAGACCTACCCAAATGAAACATCCAGGACGGACACTTCTCCAGCCCAATGACAACCCCCTCAACAAAGCCCTGTACCCCTCCTCCCACCCTTTCACCCTTTCCTCACATGGGTCTTTGGGGGATCAGGAGGAAGCCTGGTATGAAAAGCCTGAACACGAGCTTCTTATTAGCACCAGGCACGCGTGTGCACGTTTTGGAGGCATAAGCTAGCACAGGCACACGCGTCTGAGGTATAAGTGACAGCTTCAAACAGAAACACAGCACTGGCTTGGACTGAGGAGAAGGCTGACTTGTATTCCCCAGCATGGAATGGTCAGCTGTGCTGCTGTTATCCCTTAGGATTCTTCAGGCCTTTCCCAGCACGTCCACCATTAAGCCCTCTATCACAATCTGGGTTTTATCAAGGTCACAAATACAGAGCTATATGCGTGAGCATTAAGTATGATTTTGATCTAAGACCACAACTGCACCAGACAATGTTATAATTTACAAAACATTCTCTAAGAAGCAGCCGCAACACCAGGAGCCTGAACTGATTCAAAACTGAAGTTTTTATTTCCCACAAAAGGTCCCAAAAATGTTTGCATTACAGTTTTGGAACAGCATCACAACTGTGGTCAGGCTGGCCATATCGGCCAACCTAATAGTCACGTATGATCCTCTCCAGCAGAGTAATTAAATCCATCCTATCGCGAAGGTCTTTCATTTCAACATGAAAATACAACTGACTAAATGTTTGTTTATTTAATCATCTTTACATACTGATTTCAAAATATACTCCATTACAATGGCACACAAAATATGTGTGAACACACATTTTAACTTATTTCGTACTGATTTGTGTTAAGTGTATCTTAAGTTTAGTTATGACACAGTTTAATCCCACCCACCCTTAAGCAAAAGCCTAATTCCAAAGTAATTCCATGGACTAGTTATGACATGTTTATACCTAGTCCTGAAAAGTAATCATACATCTCTCTATATAATGCATTTAAATGTATCCAAAATGCTAATTTATGAAGCCAATAAATATTACAACTGCACAATGAATGATACTATATTACTACATGTAGTAATATAGTATCATTCATTGTGCAGTTGTAATTATTACAAATTTCATTTTTCAAATTATTACAAATTTCATTAACAGAGCAGAGGTAACTCTTGAATATTGATCCTTAAATATAAAACAATTAACTAAGGAGAAATATCGTCTCTTGTATTTGTTTCTCATCAAATTACAAGGCCTATTGCTTTAATACTTTTTTATGTGGGCATTTTTTAGAAAATAGCCTACAGGGACTGCCTGCAGCACTGCATGGAATGTGAGCAAGCAGGTTCGTGTTCATACAGTCTCCAACATCCATCATCACTACGGTCAAGACCAGCAACGAAACTATCATCACTGTTATAACAGTGTACATAATGAAATAATGATCAGAATTTGCTATATAGCTTGGCGGTAAAGTGATGGCACGCATCTAGTGGTGTTACGTCAGAGACTATCTGAGCCTGTGCACGTACGACTCGTCATCCCCCTGTAAGGATGTTAATATATCTCTATGACAAAGAGGATATCAGGGAAACTTATTAGATAACATAAGTCTACCAAAACGCCCTGTACAGTCATTAATACAGCACTGAGTACTGTTTTACTCGTACTACCAATGCTGAGTGTTTTAGATGCTTTTAGCCCTTATTTACTTTAAATAATTCTACTTGTAATACCCTAACATCTCACTACTGCCAGACTCTCACTCCACCAGGCTGGTCAAGCAACTAAGCAACCCCTAACAGCTAGCTAGCTGCATTCTCACCCCATTTTTTGCCTTTATAAAGTTTCACAGCTTGAAATTCCATCACCTACATGACATAAAGTAAGTTTATTCTTTAGGTTCATTTTCACAAGGGTTATTCAACTAATTTATATAATCAAAAAGGTCATGATTATTTAATAAACGAGCTAGCAGCTGGTTACCTTCTCTCCCTCCATCGTGGCCAGACAGGAGTCGTCTGCTTCTGCTCCAGAAACGTCAGTTCTCTCCTTCTCCTAGGTTCTTCCTCACACTCCTGCTATCTTCCACGCGTTATAAAAAGTTCAGTAACTGTCTACTGACGTATTTAAGTTTAACCAGACTTGAACTTAACGAGAAGACTTGACTAAAGTAGACTAAAATGTTCTAATAAAAAAAAACTCCCTCTCAAAATCAAACTGGTTCTTTTTTTTCTATTTGATCCTCTTCTCTTCTTATCTCTTATCCCGCTGACGAAATTACACACTGTTGGAAGTCGAAATTGTTGCTCCTCGCGTCACACCGGTACATATACACAGCGTTGGAGGCTAAATGACGCAATGTCTAGGCCCCGCCCATTTAGAGGTGTGTCTGAAGGCAGGACAGTCAGATTGGCTTTTGGTTACAAACCCACAATGACGGAAAAAACTTTTCAGAGTTTTATCTAATGAAAAATTATTTAACACATTAATGCACTTTTTAGGGCACATGGCTCATGACCAACAGAAGCAGGGCAGGTCAAAATACACTGTAAGGACAAAAGTATTGCCGCAGACTTTTAAAAGGACTTTTCCAGAGAAGGTAAATCTTAATGCTTTAGCATAGCAAGACATTTTGAACTTCCAACTTTGTGGACATAGTTTGGAGAAGAATAATTTCCTTTCCAGCTTGCTTATGTTGCCCCCGTGCACAAAGCAAGCTCCATAATGACACGAGTGTATGAGTTTGGTGTAGAGGGATTTGACTGGCCCACACAGAACCCTGATCTCAACGTCATCTGGCACCTTTGGGAAGAACTAGAATGGAAGCTGGTATAGCTGTTATAGCTATTAAAGTATTTGTATTTGAATGCAATGTCATTAAAATTCCCTGTTGGTGTAATTGTCAGGTATCCCAATACTTTTATTCATACAGTGTGTCCATTAACTTTATACAAGTGACCACTAATAAACTTTCTGTTTTATTATTTGCTTCGTATTATGCTTAGAGACTTGGGTAAAAACTATATTGGAAAGAAAAAACTCTTTAAAAATGATGTATATTTGGTTCATATAATCCAGAATACCCTGTCAGAACGACCACCTGACACATAGTGCCCTGACGATTTTCAAGAGATACAAGAGGCTGTAAAAACAAATAATTTTTCAAACATTTCCCTTTTATCTGTTGTTTGGGCGTGCATGGGAATCCAGAAGAGAATATATTTGTGAGGAAATATCCATTAAATTTTAACAGTATAATTAAAAGATGTATACAATATTTGCCTGTCGTAACTGTTAAAAAAAATAACAAAGAAAAATACATATATATGTGCACATACCTTTAGCATGACAGGAAAGATGGCAGAGGAAAAAAGGATATGACACAAATCTCACAGCTTTGTTTATTTATAAGAAAATTAATAAGATTGGCAACACAAAAGCCTCAAAATGTAAACAGTGTGTGTTTTACTGGAATCTTTTTGTTATGTTTATGTGATTATTAGCAATATGAATATTATGCTGTCCTTAATCATGGCTGATAAATTCCTCAGGTATCATTCACATTATGTATAGTGATGGTCGTTCTTGAATGATTCATTCATTTCGAACGAATCTTTTAGTGACTCGGGAACAACGAGTCGTGTTGTACGAGTGATTTGTTCATTCACGCATGTGCATTTGCGCTACATCCTATAGTTTCTGTATTGGAATTATTGAGTCTCAAACCCGAAGACTCGAGAGATTAACTAATCAATTCTCTTTCCGGTTCAGGCTGCATAGGTTAATATTATGGGTCTGTCACATGATGAATGTATGACTCAAACCTGAAGACTCAAGAGATTAACTAATCAGTTCTCTTTCCAGCTCAGCCTGCATTGGTTAGCTAAATGTCAGGGGATGAACGAACGACTGAAACCCTAAAACTTGTCAGATAAGAGGTGAGGTGAGTGTGTTCTAGATTAAAGACACAGGTAAACAATGAATGAAACTTCTGTTCCTTATAGCATTATTATTTTGTCTTGTTTGTAGTATGATCAACGTTTGTGTAAGCAGTAGATATGTTAGGGAAGTAACACGTAACATTTTTATTATATTTTGCTAAAATGAACAAAATGAACGTGATGACTCGAAAAAAAGATTCGTTCATTTTGCTCAATGAGACTCAAAGCTCCGAGTCGGTAAAATGATCTGAACTTCCCATCACTAATTAGGTTACCTGCTTGGAGAACTATTCTCAGCAGTGAATTAGACCATTAAAACATTCAGTTGGTTTGCAAAATTGCTGTCATCAGATCTGAACTTCTTAGTTTGACCTTTTTGCCACATTAGTGCTTTTAACTGGCTGTTATAGTTTAGATGTTCATAGAGCAACAACTCATTTCCAGTCAAATTGGATTTTTATGTATTACACACCTGTTCTTAAATGGAAGGAGACAAAAGATCAGTGTATAACACAAGGAAAAAGGGACATTCTGAAATTGCCAGAAAGGGCCACATACACACTGAATTTCACTGAAAGTGTGATGAGAACTGTAAGCATCACCGGCTCCTTTTTATAAGCCTTGAAGAGTGAACAACTGTGACGATTCAATGGACCACTAACCAACAGTTTCATACATAAAAGTAGCTTATAAAGTCTGGATCAAACAGCAGTGTGGAATCATGGAACAGATTTTCTCACTTTGTTGTGCACTTTTACAGTAACAGACAACAGTCCATATAATTATCTGAACCATTTGTTAGCACCCTTTGGTTTATTCATGTAGTCAAAGCCCACATACGTGGAATGTTGTGTGTGTATATCCAATGAACAATCATCAATTACTCTGTGCCTGTTAGGTCCACCAAGGAGTTAGATGTGTCTAAAGTGACAGTAAACCTTTCAGTATTTAAAACTCCAGCAGCACTGCTGTAAGTTATCTAGTCTGTGCAACACACACACACACACACACATTCCACTACCATGTCAGTGTCGCTACTATGCTGAGAATGGCGTCTGCTCACATGTAGGATTGTAACAATAATGTCAACTCACGAGTCAAGGTTCAACAAGGTAGGCTCATGTTTCATGGTTCAATAAAGTAAAGTAAAGTAGAAATAAAGCACACAGTGTGAACACTGTGAAACTTGTTATCTGCCTTTAACCCATTCACCAAGTGAAGCTGGGGGGCTGCCACAAATGAGGGGTGCCCGGAGTGCAGTGTGTGGGGACAGTACCATGTTCCTCTGTGGCGACACTAGAAGTCCTGGGATTCAAACCCAAAGCCTTCTGAATACACTCGCATACATTCAAGAAAATGCGATGAAAAACAGTTCATATACATACAATATGAAGGGGGGGTTGTTAACATATTACATGAACATTTGCATTTGCATTATTAAATCCCTTTTTACTAGTGGTCATTGGCCCTGACCTTTAATGAATACGTTAAAGAACTAACAAATATAGAGACACAAATGAACTGTAGTCTCTAATTGTAAACTGCAAAGAGCACCTATATGCCAAGTTGAGCTGAGAGACAGTAGAAGAAGGTAATGAAGTCAGTCCTCTGTTTATTCACCTATTCAGTCCCTCCAAGTGATGGCCTTTTGTGGGACAGAAGTTAGTTTAACAAATATGGTATAATATCACACCAATTATGAAATCCTTAGAAAGTCATACTTAATATGGACACAGATCTTCAGAAAGTCTAACAAAACCTATATGTCAGATTTACAGCTTTTGGTAGATTTTTTTTCCCTAGAGGTCTGGTCCTGTCTCAGACTCTACTGCTATTCCCATTCTGAATCAGAGAACAAAGAGAAAAGAGGAAAATGACTCACTTCATCGCAGCACCCACCCTTTTGTCTGAGATGCTAGAGAAGCATCCGCTTACGGCAAAGACGAAACAAAAGATTCGGCTCAGAAGGAAAGGCAGGAAGGGCATTGGGATCTCACATAGACCGTAAAGACAGTGATGGGGAAGACTGACACAACATTTAGGGCCAGGTCTCTTTTGTCTGTTTTGTGAAATGGCTTTGAAAACCATAGAAAAACAAAAACAGACTTTTGTCTAACAATAGATGATACATGTTTCTGAAGTCATTGTGCAAAATCAAAAACCGAGCATTCCAAAACGCTCACCTCTGCCCTCTGGAGAAACATGAATGGAGCATAGGAGGCTGTAGTATATTGTGTAAGATTCTGAATTAACTGTCTGCTACTGCACAATAATCTGTACATCACAAAGGAGGACTATTTACACCAGGGGTGAATCAAGCTTTTCAAAAGTGGGGGGGTTCTGAGATAGGGATGCCAAGTTATAAATACAAGTAAATCAATTTAATACAATATAATCTGACAAAAGTGTGGGGGGGGTGGAATCACATTTTAGCAAAAGTGGGGGTGTTGAAGCCCCCCCCCCCCTCCACCCCTGTGTACTATGCCCCTGATTTACACTCCCAAATGAAAATTACTGGCTTGTCGCAACAGTTTTGTCTACACTGCATAGCAAGATTCTTAAATTGTAAATGAAATGAAGCATTTTACGTAGTCTGGCATTTTTTTGTTGTTGGATTATATGGATAAACAACGGTGTACTATTGTGTCACGATTGCATGATTGTATGCTGTGTAACATAAGTAACATGATCTCTGAGAATCCAATAACTGCAATTTAACCACATGAACAAAACCCAGGATATGCCTGCGGTGGGTTTGTTGGCTCCTTGACACTACTTGGATTTTTACCACCCAATTGTTTACAGACAAACGCCCATTGGGTTAACTCACAAATGTGCCAGAGCCAATCAGTCTAATGCACGCTCAGCAGCTCTGAACTCCCTGGGCCGAGCTGAACTGGTGGACTCCTGCACGTACCTGGATAACTGATCTCTTTCACTGGGTCTTTTGTTGCACTAATACTGGACTTAGCAGCCATCACTGGCCCTACTCCACTGCACGTCAGCCATTTCCCCTCAGTTCTCCCTCAGTCAGACTCAGTGTGAGTCTATTTCATGGATTAGGAATGGAGGCCTGAGCCTACCAGGCAGCCACTGGACCCACTTAAATTCTAGGCTTATTATTTGGTTAATAATCTTTGGATTTTTTAAATTATTATTATTATTACCAGTAATTACACTCTTAAAAACAAAGGTGTGAAAATAGTTTGGACATATTCCCTCTGGATACATATTGGTAAAGGACCTTATGTGGAGGTTCTTTAAACGATAAAAAAGTTATTCATACTCATATATTACATTTGCATCAATGGTTAAATAAATAATATTTCAGGTAACTAAAAGTGAATTGAATGAAAAGTTAGAGTGAATCCACCATGTCAAGGGTTTAATACACTGGCCATGAAGTAGCTAATATAGGGTGAAATCTGTGGAGGTGCAATTCATAAGCTAAGAAATACCTAATGATTATTACAAGTAAACGAGTTGGGGAGAAGACAAAAAAGAGATAAAGTGTTACTGTATGAAAAACCCTAAAACGTCCTTAAAATGAAATAGAAACTGGATCATATGACAGTTAAGTTTTCCCCATGCATCTGTGGTCACAACCGACTCCATCATATGTCATATGTATGCCCTAATTATCTGTTTTTGTACATTTGTACTCTCTCTGTAGATTTATTAGGTGGTACATGTCGATTCTTTCATAATAATCATAACCACATGAAATATTTGTAAAACAATGAATGCATGGCCAATTAAATCCTGTGATATTTCAAAAACTCTCTTTTTGTCAACTGTAGGCCTGCCATGCAAACATTGATTCATAAAGTCCAAGTAACGTATTTACTAATGCTAAATTTCAAACAATAGTATTTGTAATACACATCAGCATGCTATAAACAAATAATCACACCTCGTGTCCAGTGGGTGGTCTTCCCCCAACTACTGAGTCTACACAATATAAGCCAAGTTATCACTGAAGACGTTTTTTTGAAGCCTCTTTTTACTGAGAAACAGCAGCAAAAGCCACGTTTATGAACTTTGCTTGTTGCTCTAGCAAGTAAGCGAGCCTGGGATCCTACATTCTTGAGTACAGAATGGATCAGGAAGAACATTTTGTTTGAAATAAATCTATAATGCAAAGATCATCTAGAGGTGAACTGTTATATGTGGCAAATATTTGCGTTCCACTCAGTGCATGTTTGAAATGTGCACGTTTGCATCTGCCATAAATGTTCTGGTTTATTTGGAATGATAATATTATAGACATAAATTCTCATAAATGGTGTCATTAAAAACACTCACTGAGCAAAGAGTTTCCATTATGGATCTCCAAAATAACCCACACCATCCTCCTGAGTCTACTGAAATCTCTTGTTTGAATACCTACTATACTCACAGTTTAGTCCCTATAAGTTATTAATTCTTTCACTGTTGAGGGACAAGTTATGAGTTTAATTAATGAATTACATTAGTTTAATATTCATGTTTTAAACTCTGTGGAATTCGCTGATTATGTGTGTGTGTAGTTTGGATTGAGACATTGTGTTGGCAATGGCATCTACCTGTGTTTCCTAAATCTGTGCTTAATGTGTTGGAAGAAGCCCAATGAAGGCCAAAGGTGACTTCTGTATATAATAATGGTAGCGCACAAAGAGATAATGTAGATTGTGATGATTCATTGCAGACGCTCCCTGCTGTTTAGTAATCTACAGGTTTTCACATCAGTTACACCTGCAGTCTCTGCCCCTAAACTAACCTGGAACCTTTACCCCATAAGTGTCTTCATAGTTCTCTCTCTACATACTTTATATTTCGTATATTTTCGATGTTTAAATCAAAATAATATTAATACGTTAAGGTGTATTGAAACTATAGGTAAAAAAAGTAAGAATTTCAGCATTACTCATGAACAACTTCATTTAGGTTTGCTTCCAAAATGATTATATAAATGCAGAAAAGTTTGTTTATTTATTTTTAAGTCCACCCAAATCAAAACTTGCACTGTTACTCTGATTACCAACAACATCAAATTCACATTCAGTGTATTATATCACATTCACATTCATTGTGTTGTTCGCCACATAATTGCCAGAACACAGTAAACAGATAAAAAAGCATAGATGTTATTAAAAGTGGGACTATTTTATTATTCATGAATGATTGTATTTAATTCAATCATTTGTTTATAAAATTGTTACTTAAAAGAGGAAAACTTTATATATTTATTATAACTTCAAATTAACAGCGGTGCTCTTTTCACCATAATTCCTTCTACTGACAACTCCATTGCGATTATTGAATGATCTCAATCAGGGGCGTATTAAGCTTTCCAAATGTGGGGGGTTCTGAGATAGGGATGCCAAGTTATAAATACAATTTAATCAATTTAATACAATATAATCTGACAGAAGTGGGGGAGGGGCATGGAATCACATGTGCTATGTCCCTGATCTCAATAAATGTTAAATGTAAAGGGTAAAAATATCCACCTTAGCATTTTCAATGCATTTCCTGTAAAGTTTTTTGTGTGTGTGTGGATTACAGTGGTGTTTAAATTGAAAAGGTTGGAAATCTAAAGCTGGTAACTGGGCCCCTTTTAGACTCCACTCACATAATGACTGGAATTGAAGAGCAAATTTCCAAAACCCACTCAGTCCAAAAGCATTGTTTCTAGGTATTTATTTTACCAATTGGAAAGCAATTCTGGCAGGAGATATTATGTTTTTAATTGAAATGTTACAGTTGCTTGTCATTATTTAATGTCTGTTTCTGTCACAAAGCATAGAGTCAATGACAGCTAACTGCATAAACTGTAAACATACTTCTGTCAACCAGTACTGGTAAAGACACAGTTTTCATACCAGTGGACTGAGTGAGTTTTGGAATTTCACCTAATCATGTTCCGTGTATTATGCAAGGAATTTTGTTCGGTTATACCATTGCACATAAAGAGGTCATGTAAACAATGCCAATAGTTGTGTTACCTAAAAAAATCACCAAAATTGGAACGAGTGAGTTTTGGAAAGCTGCTCTTCAATTCCCACAACTGAAAGTGCTCAAGGCTGGGTTGAATCAGAAATCCTTCACAACAGAACGTAAGGTATCGGAAGCTTGTTTTAGCTGTCCGTCTCATTTGAAATTCATCCCTGAGGACATCAGAGTGTCACTTATAATATTCATACATTGCTTTTTATAATTGTGCCTTAAGGACTTCTAAAGTCAAATGCAATTGCCAGTTCTGATTCTCTTCATTTTCACTTCTAATAGAGCAAAATATTTCTATTTGTGACACTGGTTAATTCTGGTCTTTGGTTGCCAGTTCATTGTGTGTCATTCCGTAGTTGCCAAGGAACATTGTAGGTTCGGAACATCTGAACTTTTGTGACAGCCTGCCCACATCAACTGTTGTAACTAGCAACAAAAAAAGAAGAAATACTTCATTAACATTGATGAGGGAAAAGTAGGGTTGGGCAAAGACAACAACTAATTAAATTCAACTGGATTGGACAAATAAATAAAACAACATTACAATAAAATAAGGGGTCATAAACAACTGCTGATATCACTTACAGCTACAAAGTGCTTTGACAAGGTTGCAATCATAAATAAATGTTTGCCAAATTTTCATCATAGGTATAAAGTTCCTTGTGGTTAACCCAGTTAAAACAGGTATTAAAATGTTTCTGCTCACAAATGGCTTCCTTTAAAACAGACATGTTGCTTCATGTCTTTGCACCATTGACAAATCTCCCTTGAAATTAATAAAATAATTGTAGCAATATTTGTTTCGACTGGGGAAATCACATTGAGCAGTGTATGGACAGGTCATCAGGTTGAACATAGTGACTGCCTTTAAACTTTTCCAGTACATGAGCCAGAGAGATTAGTCGAAAAAATATAGCTGAACAGGCTGGGTCACTTGGCATTGTACCACAGGGACCTGATTTTGGACACCCAGGGCTGTAAACTGAACCCCAATCCATCTTTCTTGCTGTCGCTTATAAGATCCATTCAGCTTACTAGTACCAGCCTGCTATTGGGTCCCCAGAACCACTGCCCCTTTCAGTCCAAGTTTATTGGCCAAGTGATGCGTGGCCATCTTCTGAATATGTCTTTGTTTATGGTGTTGTGCCAGAATGTTAATATTAGGTTTATGCCAGCAGACACATGTTACCAGCCCCACCAACAGTGTGCGCCAAGACTGTTCTTGGCAATGAAAATCCGTCCTCTGAACATACCCAACACGTCTGACATGAAACTGTACATCTGTGCCAGCACTAAAATACCAATGCCTCCCTGGCAGCTTGTTTTAGACATGCAGAAATGCTGAATCATGATCCTCCATTCAGGGAGCATGGCACACTCCTCTTAAGCAGTGCCAGAGCTGTCCTGCACACATAACTTTATCTATGTGATTGTGGATAGTACTAATAAAAGCTTAGCTTTTAGAACAGGCTATTCTGCATGTCCCTACAGGATAAATACAATAAAATGTCTAATTTACATAATAAACTGTAATTATTATAGCTGCAAAGCATATGTTGCAAACAAACGTTAGAAGTAAAGCCCCGAAACACCTCTCAATCTTCTCAAACTGTCTTTCTCTTCATTAATGTGATACAGACTTCTGGATGTGTTTCAGGGCATAGTATGAAATGCTAGCTTGAAAAATGAACATATGTTCATCCCTATGGCCAAGGCTGGGGAGGGCTCATGTTAGATCAGGTTCTCCTGTATTTATGACTGGCACGCTCAAAGTCACAATGAACTTTTTCCAGATGTGGGTCACAATTGACTTGCCTTATTTAATAGTGATCATTCAATAAATACTACTAGCTATTCAGTAACTATCTCTGCCAAACAAAATTGCAAAATTGGTAAGCTTGCAGGCAATTTTGTTTAGTCACAACCCTGCTCAGTAGCACCACTACAAATATATTTATAACATTGCACAGTTTTTCATGCATTAGTGCACTAATATGCCACTTAATGATCATTCAAGGCCATTAATGTATAGTTCTTCTGGTGTTTCCTGACTAATTGAGGCATTATCAGCTACAAAACACTCCTGCAGTCAGCTGTGAGTATTCATGGTTAAACAAAGCCACAGAAGGAAACAACACGCGTCAAGCACCACTGAGGCCTTGTAGTATAAGTGTGACACGATACAGTGCACTTATTTTTTTCCTCAGTGAGAGAGAGAGAGGCCCAGGCTTCTGAGTTCTCCGATTACGCAAACCTATGATTACCCATGTCTCAGTTGTTCATAATGCAGCCTTGTTGATTTGTGCAGTTTTTTTCACGTTTACTTTCGTATGTTTGTTTTTTTCAGCACAGACACATAAAATCATGTGCCCAATCAATAGTTTGCTGTTGCTAGACAAACAAGAAGACAAAAAGGACACCTACGTTAGAATGCTGTTCATAGACTTCAGTTCAGCATTCAACTCAATCAACTGCCCAGTTATATTTATTGCATTGTAATTGCACACATTTATTGATGTCTTGCATTTTTTTTGTCTTGCACATATTTTGCATCCTTTGCACTGCTGCCTGAATACAGTACCAGTCAATATTGTGGATATCCTGAATGTAGCCATTTTCAATCTGCACTGTCTTGTAATATCTTGTGAAGTTATATTGTTGCTCTTGTGTTGTAGCCTGTTGCACTTGTGTCTTGTTCTGTTTTGCTCTGTTCTTTTCTGCTCTTGTGTTGCACTATGGTCCTGGAGGAACATTGTTTTGCTTTTACTATGTACTGTGTATATGGTAGAAATGACAATAAAAACCTACTTGACTTGACTACTTGACTTGAAGTAGTGCTAGCAAGCATGCAAGCTAAAAGTTACACTGTGAAAGAGATGCTAGACAGAAGTCCCAGAACAGAGGGAAAGGGGAAAGCGCCAATAGGGACAGTACGCAACATTTGGCCCAGATAACCTTAAAGAAAAAAGAATTTGAGATGACAAAATGTCCTTTGCTAATTCAGACTTGTCTTAGAAAGCTTCAAACTCAGTTAGTTCATGGACTGCATCATCCTTTTGTCTAGCTAGTCTTTGTCACCTAGATTAACAAGTAAGTTTTTGTTCATTTGCAACCTCTGCTCTGAATGAAAGCTCGTCCCACCGACATTGTAGCTATTGCTAATCCCTAACCTTCCCCATGAGGACCCACTGGGCTTGTGTAGGTATTGCGGGGGTTACATTTTCCTCAGTGTCAGCACTCTGGTGTGTCTGACCTTTGAGCTGTAAGAAGTTGTGAACATTTCTGAATGCCAATAATCCATAAATGTGGTGCACAAAGAGTTAACATAGAGAGTGTGATCTGATTGGAATACACAGTGTGAGGCAGCTTAGCTACATAGGCTACTTTAAATTTTGGGGTCACACAGGGTCAAGTTTAAAACCCTTAAGCCTGTTGCACTTGTTTATCCTTATTGTTACCAGTAGAAGGGAGGATTTAGGATCGAGCATTTACTGGAAATGTGGTAAGTGTAGTGTTATATAACAGGATTAGCTTAGTTGATTTTAAACTCCTTACAGACCTGACATTCTAACACAGCAGTAATTGTGTAGCTCTTTGATGGTTTTTGATGATTTAGTGTTGCAGGTGCACTTAAGATATCTGAATGAGAACAAAAAGACTACCTTCTGAATAAATCACCAGCACTAAAACCATTCATATCTCTTGAACATTCATTGAAACATACTTTTTCATCAATTATTAATAAAATTAAAAGTATACATTTAGTGCTCCAAAACACTCACTCAACCCTGAACAAACATTGTTGATATATGCATAAAACTAAAGGTTACAGGTTCAGAAGTCACACCAACTGAACTTTCTGAACATGGCAAGAAGAAAGGTTTTCACATTATTAGTTACAAAACAGTTCACTTTTAATCCAACAAGGAAGGGTTAGATTTAAAGTAAATTTAAAGTATTATTTACATGTTTCATTAATCATTAGACTGGATACTAGATAATAAAATTAAGTGTTCCTGAAATAACATATGTTATGAACGGTTAAATGCATATTTTCTTGAATTCAGTTAGGAAAATTGATAAATTGACATTTTAAAGTTGATAAACTGCCCTTTTAAAGTGTTTGTAGTTACTATGATATTTCTTTTGTTTGTTTTTACAGTAAAGGAACTAATCGAACAAACTATCTGACTTATTCACACAAAACAAAATGAAAAACAAAAAGAAATTGCTTTTAATCCATGAATACAAATTCCTTAAAAAAAGCTCAACCCATGTTTAACCTCTGTCTGTAGCTTATAAAGCTACTTGAGGTAATTAAAGTGAACAAATCCTCTGGTACATACCGTAGGCATATGTACAAAGGGTCAGGACACTTGATGAAATAGGGATTTGGAACATGACTGACAGAAAAAATAAACTTTGCGTCATAGTGCTCCATGTACCAGAATATTGGCAGACTGCAAACTGGCTGCAGTACGAAAGGTTTGATCTTGTTTTTTTGAGAAAGGTTCACTGAGCTCAGGCCTGTTCATCAACTATCTTTACAGATTTAATCAAATTTGTTTTACTTCTTTGTGTCCTTCCAAGTATCTCCACAAACAGTTTTCAGTGGTGGGGAGCATGGGCACATTCGGCACTTACACACCGATAAGTCTGTTCTAAGCCCTGCCAAAATCTTGTCAAAGTAGGATTTGCAGAATTGCTCTAAATGAGAGCTGGCTATGTTACAGCAGCAGATTTTCAGATATTTCAAGGCAGTGGCATATCACACATTGTCTTCATTCATATAAAGCAGTAAATAGTGCCTTTAACCTGCAAGAAGTTTCCAATCGAAAAGCATTTCCTCAACAGACATTACTTCAGGCCTATGAATGGGTATTTGCTTGCTCATTATAATGTGCAGTTTCTATTTGCTGACTATTGGGGCAATAGATACGCAATAGGAATCTACATTTTCCCAATATGTCAAATCCAGCAAATAAACTGTTACTTTACATTAGCATGTGTAATGTGGAGAAGAATGCTCTCCATAGGTGAATATTGTTCTATAGCTGTGTTATTTTCTTGTAGAAAATCCATTAAACAACATTTACCCTGTGTAAAACCTTTGCATACATTTGCATATGCCTGCTAAGGCTGGGTGTCCACCAAGCAAATGATCGCATTTACATAGGGCCAAATAGATAACCTTGTTTCTCTCTACCAATGTTATATGGTAGAATAAGGGTTGAATATTCAATTATCAGTTCATAATAAATCCAGCTGCCTGCACCGTGGGCAGCAGTGAAAAGGCTGAGTATGGCCCCGGAAATGCAGAAGAAATATAACCACAGACAACAGGAAGCTAACCAGGCAGTTATGATTGGTTCATTTTCCTGGAAATACAGCAGACCAATTCGACTCCAAGCTAAGTTAAACTGCTAAAACGCAATTCGAGAACTGCATCTGTTCACCAGATACAGGGGCATCTAGAGAATAATGTGGTAAAGCATAGTGCTTGGCCTTTTTATCTCATTATGTTATTATGTTGTATGTGATGTGAGGAACTAGTCCTTTTTCGATCTTTCAGATGTTATGGTACCGAAGCAAAAAAGAACATTTTGTTTGTATTGGTAGAATCAGTCATATTTTAAGTTCATCTGACCTCATACAATGTGATTGTACCTGCCCTAACAGAAGCTATGTGACATATGACCATATCTTAATGGTTGACACAACTCTATCTAAGTCTGACCTTGAGACAGGAGGAAGAGGATCAGACGCAGAATGCAGCCAAGTTTTGTGATTCAGTACAGCTGCTTATCTTGCTTCACACTTGTGATGTTCATTACGTTTGTGATGTCACACCCTCTGATCTGAGTCCTCTAAATGAAATATTGTGTCTTCAAGGTTTCTCAAGGTTTTTTTAATTCAGTGCAGTGGAACTGTTTGAGTGAAATTTGAGCCCAGATTCCTAATCAGCAAAACAGAGGTGACAGTGGCAAGTAAAAGTCCCATAAGGGCCTGAGGACAAGATCTCGAAAGGAACCAAGACTCAAAAAGGGGAACCCAACCTGCTGTGGTAAACACCAGACAGCAGAATTACAGTAACAGCATTCAGATCAACCACTGAACACCCATGCTGTAAGTTTGTAAAAGGAATGAGGACTTTTTTAATCCCTTTTTAATATATAAGCATTCAGTGACCGCTACGAAATACATTTTGTTTTAAATTTTCTGATTATATTTAAGGTTTTTTTTATCAATATTGGTTCGATAAATAATATATATTTTTATGTATTATTTTTTTTAAGTAGTTTTACAGTACTAAAATACAAATTTGAGAAACTGAGGTGTGGACCCATAATTGGTGCTTAAAGGGTTAAATGTCTTTTCTGTATGTTTGGCACATACCTCTTTGTATAAATTGCATTAGCAGGCAGACCGAGATATCTCCACCTGACTACGCAGCCTCCGCCTGTCGTCTGATCAAACAATGGCCATGAGAGTTCGCCATGAAGCATATGACCATTGTCAATAAATCCATTATGATTGTTTGACAATTGCTCCATTGACAGATCAGGAGTTCACTCAGCAAGACACGTTCCGGTTGTTCTTGCCAAACGCTGACTCACCGTCCAAATGTTGGCAGATTCAGTTCGCTCCCATATACAGGCATCCAGAGTGGATCCAATCTGTAATTTTATTACAATGCATTACTGTGAACTGGGTGTTGCTGAATGGCACGTCAGCTTTCACAAAAAAAAAAAAAGTAAATATGTTTACGTTAGAGGATGATTTTTACATTCTTGCTTATGTGGCTCCCAGCATAATGAGGTCCTTGTTAGTGGACACTTGGTTATTTAACTGGAAAGAAGCAGCTAAGGCTGGATCTGTATGGCCTGATGGCTACTATGTTGCTTCTCTTTCATTGCTGAAGTGTTAGACCCGTATGGTGATGTCTGTCAAACATGACTCACAAAAGAGATTGTTTGGGTCTACGCTTGGGGCCTTAGCAACAGTTGATCCATAGAAAAACCTGCAGGGTTTGTGGAGGTCTGTGGAGGATGTGGACTGAATAGTTAATGACTGAAACAGTAATTCACCTAAAGGACTAACTCAGATCTGCTCAACAGGCTGCTAAAATCTGAAGGAAACCTTCAAAGATCTACACTGCAATAGACTACAATGCAATTGTAATATGTAGACCAACTTTGCTTAGTGCAGGAATTTTCTGAAGAAACCAGAAGTGTGTTTCCTCCATTTCATCCATAATAGATATGAACTAACATACTGTGTGTGATGAATGAGCATGCGTCCAATTTCTGTCACAATTTCCATTGCAAGAAGTACCAAAGTCAGACTGCCACTATGATCATATCATTTGGGCCTTTCCACACGGCATAACTGCAGGGCATTTTCTGCCTATTTGTTGCTTTTCCCAGGTCAGTTTTAAAGAATTGTTATAGAGATTATCAACATGATCCAATCAGAAGATAATTCTCAAAATTAAATCATCCAGAATGCACCAGGAGAGATGTAAGTGTAGATGCAATAACAACATTATAGTTATTGGGCACATTATTGGGCCAGGGCAAAGATGGAGCTCCAATTCCCTGCACCTGAGGCAGACCTGCCTCTAGGAAAGTCATTAATGTTATAAGGATGCTTAAGGCGAGATGGGAATGGAGACTAAGATAGAAACCTAGCATTTTATTGCACTGCTTTAGAGCTCTGCTGTACTTTCCCATGCTCTTTTACTTCT
Source organism: Ladigesia roloffi (assembly GCA_037577295.1). Lineage (NCBI taxonomy): Eukaryota > Metazoa > Chordata > Actinopteri > Characiformes > Alestidae > Ladigesia > Ladigesia roloffi. Next base: position 5,371 of record JBBKCR010014635.1, on the reverse strand, counting down.
GAATCCATGGTCGTGTTGTTAAGCAAGGTCATGTGCCATTCTTCCTTCCCTCCTATGGAGTCTAAAGGGTTTCATGTGAATGTTTTTACAGTGCAATCAATTTCTGATTTAAGTCACCTTTTATTTCCAGCTTCTCGAGTGATTCGAAGGGTCTCCATGGATTTCAATTAAGCGTGAACCACTAAGAGCAGTTAGAGACACCTACTATGGGCTGGTCTAAATACAGAAAATGGGTTATCCAATTTTTTGGCCTCAGCGAATAAGAAACCTATCCTACTCTGACATTAAGTATGCAGAGACATCCCTCTTAAATGTAGCCTTGGTTACAGATTGTTATTCTACAGGCCAGTGTGGAACGCAAACAGTGTGCTTTTACCACTTCTGGCTCCAAACAGAGGGAGATATATGAACACAGACCTGCACGGCGTGGCCCATGGCCAAGTGTACTAACATCAACACAGACTAATGTGAATTGCTGTGAGGGGAGGAATGCACAATATTCGACAAACAGAACCTTATTCCGTCTAATTGGTTATGAAGAGGCTTTCGCTTTCACCAGATGCAGTCAATCAAACAATGTGTATATTTTCTGGCCAGAGCTTGGCCAGCATTAAGCTGTATGCTATATTATCACTCACTTCCTCAAACCAAAGTCAAACTGATCCCTGAAATATGATCCACTCTTTATCAGTGCACACAAATGAATAGCACATACAGTACATATACCTGAATCTCAAATTGGCACCTAAAGGCACCTGCTGCCCCCAACACCTTTAACCATAATGGCAGCACTTCCTCTACCCCTACCTCTACTCCCCACCCAGCCTCCATTATGTCCAATTAGGCCTCTGTCTCTGGTGCTTTTTCCATCCACTGGGTACACTATAAAAACAACCTGTCGGCCCTCATTAGGCCTGGAACTGTGTTTTTAAAATGACTGGAGCTTTACTTGAGGCCCAGGCTATCAAGGCCAAAAGCAATGAGTGAGCTTTAAGCTCCAATTCCACAGCAAGACTCAAAGTACCCTGTGCCAAATGCATTAGAATCTTGGATACATTTTTTAGTGGGTTGACAATTTTGTACCTCCAGCTGATTTCTTATCTGTCAAGCGACATAGAAGAATGAAACAAAACATGTTTTACATTTACCACAAGCCTTTTATCCAAAGCGACTTCCATTCCCTACCTACAGGTCCCTAGAGGAACTTGGGGTTAAGGGTCTTGCTCAGGGACCCAGTGGTGGTGCCGAAGGTAGGATTCAAACCCAGGATCTCATGGTCCAGAGGCAAGTGTCCTACTCACTGAGCTACCTACCTTTGATTCTCAAACTTGAGAGGAGCAGCATCACCATCAGGTTGTAAGAACAATATTCACTATCAGGTAAAACAAGGCTGATTGACTTTTAGCCAAAACCTGTACTTCTAAACTGCTATCTGTGACTCTGTGACACATTATATGCAGTAGGATTTGTGCCTTTTCACAGCCTGTTTTAAAAATCTGATTAACTAAAACACTCTAGAGACCATTGTAATATAGTACATACACAGAATCTGTGTTCAATTTGTTCACCCTGAGTGTTAGATATAGTCAGTGTGTGAAAATTGCATTAGATCACATTGTATAATGGAGAAATGTTTCAAAGCCCTTCACAAGAAGTCTACATTTATCTGACGTCCACATCTGTAATAATGGTAATATAATGTGTGTTTTGCTGATAGTAATGATATAATGACTGTACACTAATCAAACATTTAGGTGCAATGAGCTGCTAGCTTGTCAGGCCTAAAGTGACTCTCAAGGTGTGAGCTATTCATCTAATCCAATATTATTACCAGCTGCTATAGACTATATTGTTTTACATATAATAAGCAGAAAGGCTTTAGAGACTGTGGACATTTGCTTGTCATTAGGAGTTTTGTGAGTTTTGTAATATATATTATAAAGTCCAAACTTGCTATCAGCTCCATGTTCGTGTTTATAAACAAAATCAATTATTTCATTATTTAATTAAGTTCAATGTGATGAAAAATGTGCAAGGTCATGGTGTGTGGAAAGAATATCATTGATGTCAGTTTAGATCATGTGAGTCCAGCCCTAGAGATACAGAAAGTAAATCGAATGTGAATGTAATTAATTATGTAAGCAACTCATAAATGCGCATATTTATGCATATAATTATGTAAATAATAATGTGTACTCACATTAACATAGAAGAATAAAAAGTGATTGAGGTTAATGAAATGTATTGAAAAATGACAACAAACACCAGCGCTAGGCTGCCAGAGGTCAGGGGTCAGTGAAGATCTATTTAATGTAAACAGCTAAGTGCTGTGTTAAATATTACAGATCTCTTGAAGTAAGGCTGTCTGTATTTCCTTTCTGTGTAAACAAGTGTTGGCCCACATTGATCTCTACAGCATACCATGTGACCCATCCAGAATAACGTCATTTCATTATAATACAGGAAGTTGTATATTCATTGGAAGTGAGTGTGTGTGTGTGTGTGTGGGTCTGAGTCTGTGCTCATATCTGGAATATCTGAGTCCAAGAATTTTCATGCAGCCTGTTCAGATTCAAAATAGTGATGATGTGTGTTGCTAGGGTACTTCAGAAGATCATGTACTGCCAAAACTAGGATAAAAAAGGAAAGGAAAGAAACAAAAAAGAAGCACACGGCTCAATCTGCTGGCGGCTGAGAGAGCATGCAACTTCTCACGTCTCTTCAACATTCTTCCTCTCTCTCTCAACCTTTCTCTCACTCTTTATGTCTTGGTTTTCCATCTCTCTTCTTTCTTTCTCTCTCTCATGGACAAACCCATCAGTCTCTTATCGTTTTTCGTTTTGTTTCTCTCTTGTTTTGTTCCTCCTTTTTTCCATTTTTGGTCCACTTTTCCAGAAAATCTCCTCACGAGGCATCCCCACACCTCCTCTTTCTACTTTTCCCACCTCTTCTCTATCTCTCCTCCCCTTTCTGAAGTCCATTAGAAACGTGCAGTGTGCCCCTCTTCTTTCTTTCTCTCTCACTGCTCGATCTCTCATTCTGACTCACACACACTCATTCTTTTTCCCCGTCGACTAATCTGTCACCTGGAGGCGATTAGCACTCTCTTACTGTAAACTGAGCCTGCTGGTGTGCGTGCTGAGGTGCAGGTACAACTACGGACCAATACACATTGACACACACACAGTCCCATTTCTGCAAGCGTTGCTATTGGGGAACTCCAACCCAGTCCCAAAGCATCACTCACCATGCTCAGATAAATGAGAGGAAAAAAAAAAACATTTATTAGCCTAAATAACAAGTCTTACTCCAAAGCTCAAAATCAGCTGAGTGGAAAGTATGAGGTGGGTTGGTAGCTCCATGTTGGGTAATCCCCAGACAACTGGCCTGAATTATTCAGTTCCTCATTCTCATACTTAACAGTCTTTAACCAGATATAGTCTCACACCAGATATAGATATAAAGGATATAATACTATTTGTACAAATTCACCTACTCATGAACCTGTTTAGCACCTAATTAATGTTATTGTCATTATTGTGACATCTTTGTCAAGGTTATTTTAGTAGTCTTTAATAAAATAGCTATGCTTTTATCAGTATTTCATTCTGTTATATTGAACAAAAACAGATAACTAAGCCAATTATTAGAGCAATACGTTTTTTTCTTTTAAATTTTTCTTCCAATTTGCTTGGTTCAGTCCTCGTCAGGACCCCTGTCCTACACATGATGGCCCCATGCCGGGACAGGAGAGCTGCAATACTGATTTATATGTTATTATAATAATTACACAGGTGTTTAAGCAATTAATTGCATTGACATTCAATTGATATTCTTTAAAGGGTCTGAATGTGTGTATAGTGTAATAGCCTTTTTTCAGAGCAGTGAAACCACTGGGGTGGTTTGTGAGCGCATGGAGGCATAGAGTACAGTTCCTGTCTGGTTGCCTCAGATGAACCCATGTAGCAGCAAAAGGCCCGCACACACAAATGGGCACGTACACACTAACAGAGTGGCACAGAATAAAAAAAATGTGAACAGACCCAAGCTGGGAATCAGTCAACATATATTCTACTGACTATCCCAAGAGGAACTCTCCTTCAAAAAGGCCATGAATGTAGTTTAATCTTTTCTTTCTCATCTTTCATCTTAAGTGTGTTACATTACCTGTGATGTCATTTTGGTGTTAAGCATAGCTCTGCAAAATGCTGGGAAACACTTTGGCAGTTTCAAAAAAGAATAAACAATGTTCAGGCCTACTCTACAAGTGTGAGAAGTGTCTTGTTGCAGAGAAGCTCAAAGAGCATAAACATGCTGGACCTGAGACAGAGGACAGATCCAAATAGGAGGACAAATGGTCATTGTGTTTATTAAAGAGCCCACATCATGGAAAAATATATATTATTACAGTAATGTGCAAAAGACTTCGTGCAAACGTTTTAAAACAATTTATCGCAGCAGTAAGTGTTCGCTTGTTTTCTGTCAGAAAAACACAAGTTTAAACTAGAAGAATGCAAGCCAGATTTCTGCTTGATGCCTCCAGTTTTTCCTTGGATTTGTGAAACTCCGTCAGCCGCTCCTGATTTAATCTAAGGAAGTATCGATGGAGCTGAACCGGGTATTAAATGAGAGCTACAAATAATACTGTGTCATACAAAAAATCAATATTTACTGCACGAACACATTTGCAAGCATTTGAATATTATCTTTTAAAAACATGTACAGCTCAGCTAAACAGGTTTAGATAATAGTTTTCTTTTGCACAGTACTGAAAGTGTATGTATATAAACACTGTCAAAACTTGTCACTGTCAAAAATATACAATTCGTCCCCCAGTGCACATTGTCCAAATAAGGAAACTAAGCAGCAAAAAATAAAATAAAATGGTGCTTGGTGCTGAGGTTTTTAGTTATCAGATATGGGACAAAGATAGTAAAACCATGACTGATTTTAAAAAAATGTATGGCTGAGTTGAGTCTCTAAAACCACATGAATCTCATAAGCTTAAAAAGGTGTTGCAGCACAGCAAAATTTCAGGATGGAGATTTTTTCTCTCAATTTTCCCCTTTTTATAATATTCTATGAATGGACACATAACATGCTAGAAATTAGTCTCTGCGTTTTAAAATGTCTCACCATTCTGTTTTGCTGTGTTTCAGGGTGCAAATCCTGCTAAAACAGCTGCTGCCATTAGGGAATACTTTTGAAATGAAAGGGTGTGCTTTTTATGCAGCATTGTTTAGGTAGGTGGTACATATCAAAATAATAGGGATGAGCGAGTACAGCATTATCTGTATCTGTATCTGTATCTGTTTACCAGATGAATTATCTGTATCTGTACTCGGACTGGGCGGGGCCTATCCCGGAAGTG
>JBBKCR010014591.1:0-12440 GCA_037577295.1 Ladigesia roloffi | reverse complement strand
CACACACACACACACACACACACACACACACACACACACACACACACACACACACACACACATACATACATACACATCATGGTGGCTTTGGGTTTGGTGGGAAAATGCTTGCTGAGAGATGATTATGTGACTATGTGGGTGAGAGACTCTCCGTGAGAGTGAGGAGAGAGAGAGAGAGTGAGAGAGAGAGAGAGAGAGAGAATGTGAGCGAGAGAGAGAGAGAAAGGGATGCAGAGAGAGAGAGAGAATGTGAGTGAGAGAGAGAGAATGTGAGTGAGAGAGAGAGAGAAAGGGAGGCAGAGAGAGAAGGAGAGAGAATGTGAGAGTGAGAGAGAGAGAAAGAAAGGGAGGTGTAGGGGGAGAGAAAGAGAGAGAGGGAGGGAGGGAGTGAGTGAGAGAGAGGGAGGGCGAGAGAGAGAGAGAGAATGAGAGAGAGAGAGAGAGAGGGAGAGAGAGAGAGAAAAAGGAGGGAGATAATTCTGAGTATTCAAAACCACCTTTATTTCCAGTTCATCCGTATTAAGTTTTCAGTTCACACTTGAGAAGGATTTAGACATAGACAGAAAAAATAGTAAATAAATGAATAAAAAATAAACCAAACAACCAAATCTAAATGCCAGAACCAGACAGTTGTCCTGAACTGAACATAAAACGTTAATTACAGACCAGACCTGCGTAAAAAACTCTGTCTGATGAGTCAGCTTATAATAAACAAACTCCACCCTGAGCCGAGCCGCCAGCAAACCCCTCAGCATCTGAACCACCTCCTCCGCCCCCTGACACCGCACACCGGTCTTCCTGCTCTTCCAAACAGCTAGCTTCGCCAACCCAGAGACAACATTTATAAGTGTGTGGACAGCTTTCTTTCTCACTGAATAGTGAGGAACATAGATATAAAAACAAACAGAGTCTCCTAGTCCCTGAAACCAGCCCTGCAGAAGTGAAAAGAGTGAGGCCAGTCTGGGACACTGGTCAAACAGGTGCTGGAGTGTTTCAGTCAGTGGGCAAAGGTCAGCTGTCCCCCGTGCTTGGATCAAGGTGCACCAGATATCTGTTCGTAGCTATGGCCCCATGTAAAATCCTCCACTGGAGGTCACCCATCTGTACAGGGGGCTTGTACAGGGACCGCCAGCAGCCCCCCGGGGAAGAGCCCGGGCCAAAGAACTCAGCCCACCTCGACACCTTCAGCCCTACCAGGGAGCGCAGGTTCAGCACCTTCACACTTGTGTTGTAGACTGCTTTTCCACTCACTGCCTCAAAGTCTCCCAACTGTGGGGTCTTCAGAGACAGCAGAAGGTCGCCCCCCCCTTCCCAATGTGAGAAACAAACAGGGAGGGAAAGATATATTCACACTCCTCATCCCATTGATCCATCACAGTGCGGTCCATGGCAAAAACCCTGAGGACTTCTGGCAAGGAAGCAAACACCTCCTTTACCAACCCAAGCAGCAGCCTGTTTGACCTGACCTGAAGTAGATCAGCCAGGCATGGGACAGGGGTCCTCAGGAGATGACCCAGCTTCACAAACCCAGCCTCCCTCATTCTGGATCTGAGGCTTACAGATGATAGGACCTCAGAGGAGACAAAGCTGTTACCGAATAGAGGCTCCTCAAACAGCCACATTCCCAGAGTCACTACCACTTTCTGATGAAAAGTAAAGATCTTTGACTGATAAAAAGGTGTCAGCCCAGAAACGTCTACTGAGTTCAGCTCAAGCAGGAACAGATGCTTATCATATCTGAGGCGCCCTGCCTTCCTCAGCAACAAACAGGCAGTGTCCAACCACGGCAGACCAAATCTGTACAGGAGCCTCTGAGCTGTCTGCAGCCTGAAGGATCCGACCCGTGCTGCAATGTCCACCAGTCCCTGTCCCCCTTCATGTACTGGCAGGTGCAAAACTGCAGATCTCCTCCAGTGATGTCCTGATCAGAAGAACTCCACAGTTTTCATTAAGATGGCTTCGATCAGACCCCTTGGTGGCTGTAGGATCTTCAGCCTGTGCCAAAGCGTTGAGGCAACCAAGTTATTGACAATTAAAACTCTCCCCCTATAGGAAAGCTGAGGTAGCAACGATGTCCACTTAGACAGTCTGGTACACACTTTCTCCAGAACACCCTCCCAGACCTTCATCTGGTGAGCCTCATTTCCCAGAAAAACACTCAACACCTACTTACCCTGCCCACCCCAGCGGAGGTTCTCCGGCATCGTTGGCACTTATTTACCCCTCCACTGCCCAATCACCAGAGCCTCATTCTACCAGTCTTGACACTGAAACTAGCCGTGAAAATAAACTTGACGATTGTAGATGAGGCTCCTTCCCCGTCCTGTCTGATGTGAAATCTGTTGGACAATTCCAGTTACCCCCATCATCACACATTTGGCCTGATCGCACTTGGAAAAAGACTTGGAAAAGCTCCAGCCTGCATGAGCCCTGAGTTGGAGCATAAATATTTATCTGCCCAGACCACTACAGCCCTGCCCTTCTCTAACTCCATAATGGACTTGATGTAAATATCCAGCCCCTGAGAGAAAAGAACAGCCACACCAGCAGAAAAATGTTTCCTATGAGAAAGGACATACAGTCCCTTCCACCACAAACCACAATCTGCCTCATTATCTGTGTCACTATGCGTTTCCTGAACAAAAATCACATCTCGTTTGTTGTGTGTGATCATTTTAGAAATAACCAACCTCCTCTGTTGACCCCTCCCTTCATTAATGTTCAGAGAGCCCAACCTCATCTCATCCCAAACAAAGAAAGACAAAGAAAACCAGGGAGAGAAAACAGTAAGAGGAGAAACACCATGTGCAGCACAATCATCATCAGAAAATCATTTCTGGACAATCATCCATTTTTACACTTTTCCTTTAGTCCCCTTTATCGTTTTCCTAAGACCCGTCACATGTTTCTTTAACCGAAACCTTTTATTTTCAGCCAACATATCTACTCCAACAGCTTTCTGCAGAGTTAGTACACTTTTTACAAACTTCTTTCATTATTTGAAAAATAATGACCCACTTTCACAGATCTACCAAAAATCTCATCAAGGAACAGATTTATATCCTCCAGCATGTACAGATCACCACCGGATACCTGTGAGTCTGCCACAGAAACACAGTCAGTGTCGCGCCTCGGCTGGCCTGTGAGGACAAGCAGTGTGCTTGTGGCCCACGTCACCACACTCAAAACATTTTAGTCTTCCAGAGCTGCAAACACCATGAAATGTCCCTCCCCATGTTTGACCCTGAAAGCAACGTCCAGAGTCTGAGAAGAACTGATGAGGAACATAAAGACCTGCCTCCTGAAGGACTGGACATGCCTCAGTGTTTTGCTCTTACAACCCCGCTCACCAGTTTCCCAAAACGCAGTAGCTGCTCTTCCAGCAGCTCGTTGGGGATGAACGGTGGAACACTGGACACTTCGAGCCGGGTGGAGGGCGCAGCGGTTGGGGACACCTGCAGGTAAAGTCCAGTAGGCGTGACACCACTCGCTATCAGCATAGTGTTAAGAAGTGATCGAGTCTGTTTTTTACGGTCATACTGGAGTCTCAGCTTGTACATCCACTAGGACTTGTGATTCCGATTCAGGATCTGATTCAATTCTTGATCCGATTTGATTCGATATTGATATCCATATGTTGACTGACTGTACTGCTATATTACCTGTAGACAGTCATTTTTTTCCAATAAGTGATTCTTTTATAATAGTTCCAAGCCAATATTATAGTATTGTCTATTTAAATGAAAACAACTTCCGCTCACGAATAACATGAATAGCTGTAACTGTTGAAAGGAACAGTGTGTGTGAGGAACAGAGTGAGAGGGAGAGTCAAGAATAAAAAAAAAAGAACTTCCAGGTTTTGTTTAAATTTTTACCTTCATAGCCACGACAGAGTTTGTAGCTCTGTTTTGAAAATGTCTATTAGACAATGACATGAGAACCACAAAAATAGTTGAACAACTGTAACTATAAAGTGGTTGTTAACTGGTTGTACTGTCTCCTGCTGTGTTAGTCTTTAGGCTCTATTAGTTTCATGTTGAGGTGGGGCAAATAGATCTGAGACACTTTGAGAATAAGTGCATGCTGCTCTGATAGAAAGGGGTCAGAACACACAGTGCAGAACCCCCTGCTGCATATGGGAGTGCCCATGGTGACCCCTGTCCACCAGCAAAATATCTTATAATGGACATCAGAACTGGACCATGGAGTGATGGAAGAAGTTGGTCTGGTTCAAGTATCAGAGAGTTGAGTTTGGCTTGATTTTATTAGTTTTTTTCTGTTCCCTGCTGAAAAAAATCATTTTTCAGCTGCCCTCAAGGTTTCTTGTAATTCTGTGCTTTACAAGACATGATTTAAGTTTGCAACCTCATGGCACCTGCGCAGAACTAAGGGAACTCACCAAACCGGCCTTGGCTGATCGAATACATGTAATAAAAGATGAACATTTTGTAAGTTTGATTTTAGACCAAACTGTCACTTTCATACCGTCACCTTTTCAGACCCTCATTCTTGCACTGGTGTTTCATCATATTGCTGGTGAAGCAGAATTGATTTGGCCCAGGACTCTCCAGCCTGTGGGATTACTGAGACAAAAAAAGACACCCATGGGGATTCAGAAGGCCCTTGAGGTTTTATTCCCACGGACACTGGTTCAGTTTATTGTACGCTTGGAAAGCAGGAGACTGGCAGGTAGAGCGGGAAACGCTGTGGTGTAAACAAGATCTCCGGCAGCACAGCCTCACCAGCCGATCACATACGGAGGCAGAAGCTCATTGTGTGTGTGTTTCTGTTTTTGTGTGTGTGTGTGTGTGTTGACTGAGGATTTGAGACCCAAGACTGGAACCTATAGGACTGGAATTAGCATTCCCCAGAACAAAACAAGTACACTGAGAGCAAAGACACATCCTCTGTATTTTTATAGAGTTTTAAAGGGACACTACATTAACAGAACCCAAACTCCAAAGGAGGATTTCCCTTAGAGCATGACAAAGAGCAGCCAAGAGGGACCAAGACTCAAAAGAACCACTATAAGAGCATGAGAAAAAACACTGAGAGAAACCCTGACTCAAACAGTGCATGAGGAAGAATGAGTGCAGGGAGAGGAGCTGAAAATCAAAGGGAGAAATTCCACACAAGCAAGATAAAAAACTAATGTGAGTAACAGTGACAACGATCCTTTGCTCATCTCAGTGGTTCGTACTCATGCTTTAATGAAGACTCAAAACCTCCATAGTCAAGTCATGAGGAAGAAGCTTTGTTGGGAACCAATTCTTGAAAGGAGAACCTCCATAAGCACAGAAACTGCCAAAAGGAATAGTCTCAAACAAGGAGGACTTTCATTTCTCTCTGTGGTTCTTTCTCATGCTCTTTTGAAGACTTAAATAAGGAACCTTTATAAGAGCATGAGGAACGACCACAGAGACGAAAAAACAGAACTTCGTAAGAGCATTAGGAGGATCCACTGAGAGGAACCAAGACTCAGAATCTGTCTTTTTCTGGGATGTACCAGATAAACTGACATTAGAAAGAGTGCAAGTGAGGTTAACTGAGGAGCTTTATTCTAACACAGTAAAAGATTCATGCTAGATATCCGTCATTAAAGCCCTGCTGGGCTACACACACAGATACACACAGACACACATTTATGGCATAAATGAAACTCTCTACAGTGGCTCATTTGGACATTGAAGTCATTCACAGAAAGCTGAGCACCAGATTCCTGGCCTTGATACTCTGTATTTTATTAGTTCATGTTCAGATTCTCTCAGTCGAGGCTGACAGTGTGACTGTAGGCTGTGTTTTAATGAAGGTCAAAATGAAGTTAAAACTGTAGTGGTGTCTGTTTTGACTAAAGTTTCGAAGGCCTTCCAGTAGAGACCTTTTCAGAAATAGAAATCACAAAGCAGCTACAAACGCTGTTGCTGTTCGTAGATGAGACAGAGAAAAAGGCTGGTATCCATAGAAATGGTCACAGAAGAAGCTGGTGTCCATAGAAACGGGCATTAGGAAGACAGGTGTGCACAGAATTGGTTGTAAAGCAGGCTGACGTCCATGGAAACGGTTGAGTGTAAGGTTTGCTTCACTAAAAACGTATGTGAGGACATTTCTGCAAATTTATTTAAATTTTTACAAATAACTTTATAATAGGCATTTGAAACATTAGCTCTCTTCTGAGTAGGGGGTTATAGATGGAGAAAACTGCTCTTGTCTAGGTGGAACAGTTTGATCAATGACCGATCAGACATTAAGCATTTTAGTTTAATGTTCTTGGCCTTGTAGCTTTATTTTTTAATTAGTTTAAATCTGGAGACCCACAGGTTCAGAGTGTCCATGCTGTCCCCTGTCCACCACCGAAATCTCCTACAATGAACATCAGAACTGGACCATGGAGTGATGGAAGAAGGTGGTCTGGTCTGATGGATCACGTTTTCTAATTCATGTGGACAGACAGGTGTGTGTGTGTGTGTGTGTGTGTGTCTTATCTGGGAAAAAGATAGACCAGGATACCCTATGTGATGAAGGTAAGTGGAGGCAGTGTGGTGCTCTGCATAATGTTCTGCTGGAGATCCTTTAGTCCTGCATTTATGTGAACATTCCTTTGACGTCTAAAGACTGCGAACAAGCTCAACCCTTCATGGAGACAATGGTCCCTTATGGCACTTTCCTCTTTCAGCAGGACTATGCCCCCCACACTGCATAAACTGTTCAGGAACCATTTGAGGAGCATCACGATTTCATGGTGCATCCAGATTCCCCGGATCTTGATCTGATTGAGCTTCTGTGGGACAAATTAGTCTGATCCATGGAGGCCAAACCTCACAGCTTACAGGAGTGGTGCAGAACAACAAAATGTTCTTGTAGAGTCCAGACCTCAACTGGTATGAGCTGTTTAGAGGGATGGTGGGGGGCGCATAGTGTTTGCAAGGTGGTTTTAATGTTATGACTGATCAGGCTTTATATTTATGAGTGAATCTGCTTTTAACTTGCGCTTGTTTGAAAGATCATAAAAAAGCTCTTAGGACTCGCTCTTTAACGAGACTTGTGTTACGATGTGGAGTCATGACCGTTTGAAAAGTTCACCCATCCTGAGCTCATAAAAAAATGAGCTCTGTTGTATACGAGCCCTCCCTGCCAAGGCCTTAACAGACAATCCGCTGCCAAGGAGCAGTAAAAAAAATGACAGATTTAAATTTATACTACGTATAAAATCCTACATTTATGAACTTTCTAAATGCAAATTCCCCTAGACTAGAAGGTGTTTCAAACTTAGAGTTTGTTCAGGGAGCATTTGTTTGTGTCTAAAGAGATGAAAAATAAGTAGAGTTTTCTTATTGGTGCTAAATAATTTCATTGTGTGAAATATCGTATCATGTGAAATGTCAGTACTACTGATCTAATACGGATCAATAATATGCAATAACAGATTCCTAACCACTATTAGTAAATCAATTGACTAAGTACTTATCTATGATATTTATACCCATATTGTATTTCATTTTTTAGTTTTTCCTGCAGTTTTATTGGATTTATTTAGATCTTATATTTTAGCAGTCAAAAGCAGTCAAATCAGTTTCCTGATTCTAAATGGGTGTAGAGCTGTAAATCACTCATAGCATCGGCAAACATGAAAATAACATGGTGTTAATGTTCCTCCACTCCAGCAAGTTAAAATAAATATAGTACTCTGTCATTGTGTTTTGTAGTAAATTGAGACGGTCATCAGTGCACTGATGTAGCGCAACATGTAGGAACACAAATGTAAATACTAAGCCAACACAAAGTTTATTTCTATTCAGTTTAATTCTAACCAGTCAGTATTTGTTCAGAGCACCATTATGACCACCACTCACAGCCTGAATAATGATTTTACTTTGTAATTTTGCACACCTTTCTTACCTGAAAGGCGTCTTAAAATTTTAAGACCCCCTGTAACTTTCCAGTTGATACAATTTTGCACAGTACTGTATTACCCTTTGTGGTAAAAATGTCATGTAGGTTAACATGCATTATAATTTCTGACTCATAGCCTCACTGAAATAATGGGGAAACTGTGGAACCAGCAGATTCTACTCCTTCCCTCATCAATTTGTTAGTCACCGACAACTTTTATACCCGCTCACATCATGTGACCTGTTTTTGAACTTAGCATTCAGCACCATCAGTATACTGATCACCGCCTGCTCATCTGGATTCATCTGCTCCTGTTTCTTCAATTGTTCAGGTCTTAAGTTAGATGTGCTTTTTTCTTCTTGAATGATTCTTACATAGGCCACTGTGTGGCTTAACAAACCATAAGGATCCAGGATCTGGACTGAAAAATGACTCTCCTTCGGGATTCCTGGAGAACTGTTCCTTAAAATAAAGGTTTGAAGAAATGAGGGGCTATAATAATGTTTTCAGAGATAATTTGTACTCGACCATGCCTGAAGTGAGTCTGGTGCTGCTCTAAGCTTTCAGGGAAAAATAGAACATCATCATGCAGTCTGAGGAGGGAGCTGAAAGCAAGGGCTGCATACATTTTAGAAACCTTCACTTATTAACCCTTGGAAGGTGAATGACCTGGATCCAAGCCAGAAGTCCCATGAATGGTAAACTGATACAGCAAAACACCACCTTATAGGCAAGTTCCCCCAGTTTTTGTTGACCCTGGTGTTGTCAGACATTATGTTGAGCTTTGTTAGTTCTTCCTGTGTCACACAGAACCATTAATTAATTAATTATCCACTTAATCCGTACTCAGGTTGCAGGTACCCAGAGCCTATCCTGGGGTCTATGAGAGCGAACCAGAAACTGACCCAGGGCAGGGTGCTAGCCCACTACAGCGTGTAGAACCAAAGTTATAGTTATTTAAAATACATGTAATAACAACAACCGCTAATGTGTTTTTAAATTTTGCATCACATGCAACACCCATAGAGATAAAAATGCCCAAATTTATTTTATTCCAGGTTAAAGGAGACAAAACTAAAGGTCTTTGAAGCAGGGAGAACCTTTTGCATATTCTCCACCTGCAAGTGTGTGGGAAGCCCAAAGAGGGAAGGGGCCCAGAGAGCAGCCGAGTGAAAGCACAAGTGAGTAGGGAAGCAAACACTGGTTTTAGACTATTTTACTGTTTTTATTTCTTAACATTAGATTTTACTGTAAAGAGTTTAAAATTAAAGTGTTTGAAATGGTCCCGCAGAGTGATGTTATGTAAGACCCACCCTCAAGTACATTTCAGTAGACAGTTCTTCAGGGAACCATATTTGTAAATCAGAGGAAGTTAACATGAGGTCCTGTATCTATTAAAAGTTTTTCCCAAGAATGGTATGTCCAGAATTTTTATCTATTCATGTATTTAACTAGCCCTCCAGCCAACTCTCATCCCATCTGCTCTCATTATGACTGCATTTACACATCCTTTTACCTGCCCAGTATAATCAGGCTATTACATTTTTCAGCAGGGAAATTTTAGCAGTTTATAATCTGACAGTCTGCTATTTTGAGCTGTGAATTTGTCTTGTATTCGCTGTGGCACTGGTTGATGCGATCCTGCATGACGTCTCTTTGATGATGTAAATGAATATAATTTATAAAATAAAATGTTAATTTTCTAAATATCTCTTGTCAGCGAGACAACTTTCGTACAGAATTCTGATTGGAAACATGATGGTGTATTGACTGTAGTCCTGAATCCCCAATAACCTGCAGTTTTGTTCAGAAGTTAGAAGTGTTAGAATGTTCAGTGCTGTACATTCCAGATCACACTGGTGTGACCGTAAAATGAATTGAAAGTGAGGTGAGGCATTTGTGACAGGCTCCAGTCCCCTTTTCCACATGCTAGCTGGGGATGCACTGGATGTTTCCATGCTGCTCCCAGATGGCTCCACTGTCGCTCAGGGCTCTGGCTTCTCAATTCCATAGTAGCTCTGATCCTTAATAGAAGATCATGGCCAGCTGGTTCATGCTGAGTAGGCTGTGAATTGGGTTCACAGCCAATTCAGCATGCCCCCCACTCCAACCCCCTCTGCTGACCACCACTGTGAGTCACTCACTGTGGAACCAAAGGTCAAATTGGGTTTTAGATTAAATAAATGTTTATTTTCTTCTTTAGGTCCTTTCTTTGTCATTGCTGTCATTTAAGGTTATCGCCCCCCATGCTCCCTGTAGTGAATTACAGTCTGTCAGAAACACACTGTGAATCATATAGACATTATGGAACATTTTAGAACATTTAAAATAAATTGGTATACGTCATATCGGCCCCTAGACTTCAAAGGGTGACATGTGGATGGATTAGGTGAACATTTTGGAGCCCTTCTATAATGAAAAAGAAGCTGTGGTTCCTGTTGTATTGCAGTTTGTCATAATGACTATGTGGATCATATAAATGCTAAAGAGCACTCTTTAAATAATGAAATTTATGTCACAACCCCATGTGCTTCATATAGGGACTTACAATCTGATTATAGAGCACTTTCAAGAAAAAATAGTAGCCTCATTGCCTGTGCTTCCTGTAGTGTATCACAATCTGTCAGAATGACCCTGTGGATTATAGGGCACTTTTATGAAGAAACAGAACCGAAATGCCCCCTAGACTTCCTGTAGTGTGATACAGTCTGTCCGAAGGACCCTCTGGATTATAGGGTACTTTTATTAAGAAATAGAAGCCATAATGCCCCCTACGCTTCCTGTAATGTGTTACAGTCTGAGGGTCCTGTGAACATTATAGAGCTTTATAAAGCACTTTTTGTAAAATGAAATAGATGTCATATTGCTCCCCACACTTTATTGAGTGACACACAATCTGTCAGAATAAACATGTGAATTATATTAGTGTTATAGAACACTTTTATAATGAAAGGAAATGAACTACTATGCTTCCTGTATTGGATTACAGTGTGTTAGAATAAGTCTTATTTATAGAGCTTATTTCAAAGCAGAAATAGACAACATATTGGCCCATTTTTATCCCGTATTGTATTACAGAATATTTGCGTTGAACAATATATTATATCTCATTATACCCCCCACACACTTCCTTTAATTCATTACAATGACGTTGTGTACCGTATGGATGTGTTAGAGATTAGTTTATTTATGCTGTCTAGCTTTGAAAGCTAATTCTTTCAGCCATATTCTCAGCCTGATGCATAACGGTAAAGGCTCATAAGACAATGTGTATAGTCATCCTGAATAATGAATAAATATTCTGTAAGGTTGAGTACACCACACATCATGACAGATTGTTTTGTGCACATGCAGTAAGAATGGTAGTCCCATGGGTAGGATACTTGCCACTGGACCAAGAGGTCATGGGTTCAAATCCTACCTTCAGCACACCACCACTGGGTTCCTGAGCAAGACCCTTTACCCCAAGTTGGTCCAGGGAGACTGAGCCCTGTAGTTAGAGAATGGAAGTCGCTTTGGATAAAAGCATCTGCTAAGTGTCGTGAATGTTACAGTCTGTCATAATGAATCATGTAAACACTTACATAGCAATCTTTTATTATGAAATTGCTGTATCACCCCCTTTTGTTCCTGTAGTGTATTACAGTCTATCAGAATGTCTGTGTGGATCTTATAATAGAGTACTATGTGGTAATTTTTTTAAGTAAACAACACATTGATGTTTTTTCTCTCATGATCAATTATGTTTAGCTTTGTAAGCTAATTTTTGCAGCAATAGTCCCAGCATGAAAATTTGGTAAATTATGGTAAAATTAAGTGTGTTATTATACTAAACAATCTATACAAATTATGGATCTTTTGGCAGATTAAGGTTTGTTTCCTAGACGAAATAGAATAGTCTTGTAAATTCATAAACATTACAATCAAATTCAGTATCTACATCATGTCGGTTGCTAAAATAGCATCTTACTGTTGGCTGAAAATCATGGTTTAAAAAAGTAGTATGTAAAGATGCACTACAGTGTCTGTGAGCACTGAAAACACTAAAGTCCCATTGGAGTAACTCATCATTTGTGATTTTATTCAAATTCACAACCCGTGGAATGCAACTACATATATACAGAAAGGTGGCAATGGTGAGCAAAGTAAAACAGATAAAATAAATTGATGTAAACAAGCATTTACTCAAATTTGTTTAAAATACTACACAATTTTTCAGGTAAAACCCCCGAAATACCCCTGAAACTACAAATCATGGGTTCGGATGAGGCCGCAAATGATGGTAATGGAATCCTCCCTAAACAATGAACAAGCACTTTGCACAGCATGATTGGGTCAAAAAACAAAGTCATCTTAAAAAAACAAAAAACAAATACAAAACAAATCCCATTTTTTTCTACATAATTCACTATCAGTCCCAACATTTTTACAAAATACATTACATCCCAGCTCTCGACTGACCTTGTTCAAAACAATAATGATAATAATAATAATAATAATAATAATAATAATAATAATAATAATAATAATAATAATAATAATAATAATAA
>JBBKCR010014564.1:0-12441 GCA_037577295.1 Ladigesia roloffi | reverse complement strand
CACACACACACACACACACACACACACACACACACACACACACACACACACACACACACACACACACACACAGTTCATTGTTTTCATCTATATGATCTCTACATGTGAAAAGAATTTACCACATTACTAACTTACTTCTATTTTGCTACTTATTTACATATATTTACTAACAAAAAAGCCTGCTTGTTATTATAAACATAAATAAAATGTGCTTTTACTTTGAGAGCTGATCCAATCAAATTCTATCCCACAGAGATAGGTGTGTAAAGCCAATATAAATATTAACTTATTAGCAGCTAAAGTCAGAAATCACATGGCAAATTGTTACTTAAAAGGAAATCCTCATTATGGGTTTAAAACATTGCATTCTAGTAATATACTTATTGACTTAAGTATGTTGTCATGGCTGAACATTATATAAATGGTAGTCTTCTGTGTAACTGTAGAAAATATTTTAAATTCCCACTGTTGGTTCCCTAAGCCCACTGCCCGTTTCTATGGTGATAGTCCCTGGGGTTCATATGTAAGTTTAATCATGGTTTAATCAATTTGCACAGATTTATGGGGAGCTGGTGGCCTAGTGGTTAGGGAGTTGCCCCTGCAATCAGAAAATTGTGGGTTCGAATTCCAGGACTGCTAGTGCCACCTCTTGAGCAATAGTGTCCCACACACTGAGCACTGTGCTCCTGGGCACCCACTAGTTGAATTGGTGAATGGGTTAAACACTGAGAAGAATTGTGCACACTCCATATTGTGTGAAATGGTGTCTTCACATATGACAAATTAGTCTAAATCAGTCTAAATTGCACTTTATGGTTACTGTTAAAAAAGGTTCTATATTTGCTGGTACCAAATACCCTAGACTTTTTATATTCTGAGACAAAAAAGTATCTTAATGACTCTGTTAAGAAATAGAAAGATTACTGCGCCAAGAAACATCAGTTTCTCAAGTTTTAGCATCTAGGTGTAGTAAGTATTGAACTCAATTGCTGAAAGTATTTATCCTAATTTCCAAATATAATTTTCTTTAAAGCATAATTTTATAGGAAATGACAATACATCAAAATAAGAGAAATGATGCATTGTTTACAGAGCTTGAAAAAAACTCAAACAAAATTGAAATAATTACCTTTGATATACTTCCAGTAGTGTTTTGCCATTTAACTGGTCAAAGGAGAGTGCTGAGTTATACGTTTCCTCATTAAATATGATTTAATTCAGGTGAGAATCACCTCAGTACCTCATAAAGCAGAATGAGGTGCTTGTGTAGGGATTTAACAGATACTGGCATGGAGTGGTTGTCACACTCATAAAGATGCTGATTTAAAAATAAATTGCAGTGGTCTCTTATTTCTTTCCAGATCTATAAGACACCACCAAGCTAAGGGTGTTTTCACACTTTGTTCATTTCAGCCCTTAAAGTGAACTAGTCAGCATTTCTTGCGTATATGTGAACACACCAAAGGAAATCAGACCCCTCTGAAAAGAACCAAGGATCCGGTTAGCTTTAAATCCGCAGCATGTTTAGTTTAGCTTGCGTGTTATGAATGCAAAACACCTCAGGAGTGACAGTAGCAGTCAGGTTCACTTCCAGAGTTTTTTACCCTCTAGGTTTACCTTAGGTTGATCACATGGTAAACATACAACAGACAAAGAAATAAACAAATGAATACAAATGGTACTTAAAATGTGCTTAACTACCATAATGTACCCCTGTAAATATGCCAAAAACCTTCATTTGAATTAAGTGTCCCTTAATTTGTAAGCCTATCCCTTTATTTTACCTTAAAATTGAATTTAAGGTATGAGTGTGAAACCCCTAAATCCTAAACCTATGGCAATTTTTTTCCAGGAGGCTCGGTTATTTAAAGGACAACATTTTCAAAGTAAAGGGAAAATATTTTTACCCCTTAACCAGCCTTCCTCTGTGCACTTTTCCCTTTACTTTAAAAAATAAAGTTAATTTTATGGGGTAAAAAGGGGAAAATACAATGGTGGGAAGAAATAAAGTACGAACAGAAAAAGAACTGAGGCCCCATCTGAGCTAAAGTGGAACAGAAAGAGAACGAGTCCCCTTTCAAATGAACTCCCACTGTGAACATAAAAAGAAAAAGAGTTCCCTTTATGTTTATCCATTTTTGGACCCCTTGTAGAGGACTGAGTTGAGTTCTTTTAAAGTAGAATACATATGAAAATACCCTAAGCAACTGGCTTTGATTGTTTTGCTAATTACTGTCTTTTGCTAAAAGCCGAGGGACAGGTTTGTACATATCAGGTCCTTTAATGAGGTACAATGAGAAGCACAACCAATTTAACAATAAAAATGATCACACAAAACTGTAAATAGAGCACTCAACCCTATTTAGAAGCAATAATCTGAATAAAGTGGAACATGAAGTGGAAAACAGCAGACTATCCTAAATGAAATGGAACATATTAGAAGAAGAAGATTCTATATTTGCCAATGAGGCTCACAGGGAGCAGTGTGTGGTGACCCTGCTCAAGGATACCTCAGGAGTGACAGTAGCAGTTGGGTTTCACAGAAAAGGGTAGTCAATGATGATTATTTTTCTGAAGTGACATATGATAAGAGGTAGAATAGTGTATGCTCCACCAGTTATGTTCTTTCTTCAAAGGAATAATTAACATCAAGGCTTCCAAGACACAAGTATTTGTGGAGAGGACTTAAACCCTAAATTAGTTCCTACTTAACCATTCCATCCAACAAATAGCCCACTGAGTAAATTAGAGCTATAGGATTAGTAGGTTACGTGGCTGGATACATGATTCCATAATTCCAATCCACATCATATTTATTCATTAACTATTCCTTATTTTTGGAAAAGACAAGTGTCAAATTAACACAGAAGAAAAAAGGCACAATAACTATTTCAGATAGATCGCAAGGCTGGATGTCCAGTACTTAAATAGCACAAGGATCACATAACAGCTCATCAAAAAGAACAATACAGTAAATTCCCACTTTAACGTGGATCAGCAGTCATTTATTCTGATAACCGAATTAATAATTTAATCACTGAAACTCTCGCACTCACGCGTAAAATCCTAAGCATTTAAAAAATTTTGTGACATCCAGGCCTCGTCCAGCAAGCCTCCTCATCTTTGTGCTGGGTTGTTAAGCACCGTGCCCAAACATAAACCCTGCACCAGGACGAGGGGGCGTAGCGGATGAGGACCAGACATCACAAAATAGTTTTTTTCTTGCGAATATATATATATATATATATTTTCATAACTTTTAGTGCTAAAGTTCTAATAAAAGTATAATTACTAATTTTGTAACAAATAGTATGCATATTCAGCTACATTCCCATATAAAAAATAACTAAATGTTTTTATACCATCCAGAGAACACAAACAATATGCATCTTGGGATGGGGAAATACCGCTGCAGGAAGTTTGAAAGTAGTCAATCTGAGAATGCTATTTATTTCTCCTTGCTGCTGAACTTTGACTCTGCTGAAGTCCAGAATTTCCCCCGTGGAGCATCTCGATTATTCTTGTTGTTTTCATTTTGTTCTTCTTAAGGCTATGTATTTTTATTCCTGTACATTTATTACTGTATTTACCCTTCTTATACCAAAGAAATCACCCGTGAATTAATTACAGTGCAGTCTTTAAAGGGTAATAGCGGTATTTTCCATTCTAGCACTGAGGGGGTTATGTATTAACTTTCAGGGTTTTGTATTAAGCTGAGATTTAAATGAAATTTAAGTATTTTGGGAGCATATCTGGTGAAAAATGTAGGCATGATTAGGCATTTACGCGGGTGCTTTTGGAACATAACCCCCATTAAAAGCAGGCATTTACTGATTTATGAACTACTGCCACAGTAATTAATTTACACACTCCAGGTAAAAGAGGTTGTTTTTATAGTGAAGTTTAAGCTGATATATTACACAATCAGCACCCTGTCCCAGTAAAGAAGACGTAGCGGCTAAATTTGTGTTTTCTTTTGACATGGTGTGTGTGTATATATGTCCCAATAAAATAAGTTGTTAACTGAGATTAAAGACTTTATCCATAATAAAACAAAATGGTAGAGCAGTGGAATAGTGTCAAAATCCACATTAGTCACCCAATCAGAGCTTCCTCAGGCACATTTTAGTGTATCTGTACTGAAATTAATGGTTTCAAAAGGCTGGCTCTCACCTGGGAATTTGACAGCCTGGCAGTAGATGACAAGGTCTGAGAGTTCCTGAGCAATCTGCCTACTTTCCTTCTCATTCTGTCGCAGATAAAACTCCTCTCCCAGTTCCATGTCAAACATCTGTACAAGCACAGGAAAAGCAGCTCTCGATACATCGTTCTGTACTGCATGTGGCCATGCTGTGGTTTACTATGTAGGGTTTATTTTAAGAGAGGCTTAAGTTTTACCTTTCCTTTACCCCCTGCTTTTTTAAATCTCTTTGATATTTCATCATTGGATTCATATTGAAGTTTTTCACTCGATGCCTTCCCCTCAGGTTTGTCATCTAGAATATTATCTGTGAAGGAGGAACAGTATGGGTTGTAAATTCTCTTAAAGTCATAAACATACACAGTCAGTAAAAAGCATGGGGACAAACATATTTTAAATGATTTTTGATCAAATAAACATGTTTTTCTGTTTGTGTGTAAGAACGTTACAATAAACATTTTTGTTAGGAATACAGCCATTGTACATCCTGGTTGTTCATATCCTTATTGTCCAGAAAATCATTTTTGTACTTCAGAGAGAGGAGAACACTTCATTGCAATATCAAGCAGTACAAAAAAGCATTTACTTTTAGAAATAATGAAGGGAGCAAGCATGGCACCGGCAAAAAAAAGCAAACCAACAATTTTTATTTTAAAGCAGCATCCCTCAAAAGCAATAAAGTAACAAACCTGATTTTTACCATTGCAAAGGGTAATTAATTCATCACTGATTAGGCTATAGCACACTTTCACATCCTGTTTTAATTGCTGGACTGGATCCCTCAGGAGTGCAGAATGGGAATGAGCAAAATGTGAAGGGGAAAACCCTGCCACTCTTTTACAAACAAAGGAGCACACAGGGCCTGAGAAACCAGATGTCTTCATTTTTTTCACTGATGAGCCTTCTAGCAAGGTCACACAACTTTCAAAACATTGTGGACACAGTAGAAGGGGACCAGCCTGATATTTACATCACACACAACGCATCTTAGTGTACTTTTTACACAGTTAAGGTCATAAAAAACAACAACAGATAGCACATGCTGCCCAATACAATTCAATTCACTGCCATCAAGGCCTAAGCTTCCGTAAACACTACTATTATGGTTTTATCATCACACCAAGCAAACATTTTGCTGTCCAGAAGAGAGCAAAATACAGAAGCTGCCAGTATCAAGAATACACTAGAAGTTTGGGCAGCACACACAAACACACACATACAGAAAAACACTGAGTTTACCTTCCTGGCAAAAAGATGAGGTGGAAGCACTGAGGACATCAGCTATGAAGAATGATGAAAAAAGAGGAACAACGGAGGTGGAAAGGAAAAAGGGTAAATCGAATAAAAGCCAGTATGCTTCAAGAGTAAAGATGGCATTCTAAGCATTATCACTTATTACACAAAAAGTTAGAGAAAACTTTAATAATTTTGCATGGTGATCACTCAGAGTTAGAGAAAATACTGACTGCAGTATTCCCGCACTGCTATTTAGAGCTACACCAACAGTCAACAAAGTTGATCTGTCACATGATCAACATGTAAGCTTACACTATAATATCAATCATACTACAGTGTTTATAAGATCCACCGGCTTATTATGCAGATTATAATACACTGCAGGAAATATAGAGAGCATTATGGCTTCAAAAGTTTCACAGCAACATAAAAGTAGAAATAGGAAGGAAGAGTTTAGAAGGAAAGGCATTCTTGGAAAAGGTAAAACAAGGGAGAGTTGACTAAGTACTAATTAATAAATTAACTAATTTCAGTGGCAGCTTTATTTATTGGGTATATGTTAACCTTACCATCAGAAAGTGACTCGTAGTCATAGTCATACTCATCTTCCTCCTCCTCTTCCTCTTCATGGTTACCAAGACAACCAACATTTCCCCCACTGTTGTACTGAACCTGCATGTTTGCCAGCTGGAGTGCCTATATTATGAAACAAAGAGTGTAAATTCACATGTGAAAAGTCTTTAAACATATGGAGTTGGTGAATACTCCCAATTATGCTAACAAATTTCACCATTTATGCTGCTTTGTATTGTCAGTGTGAGCTGAGAATGACTTGACCCTTGTGGTTCTGTGATTTCTCAGGTTGGGCGACTGAGCTAAAGCATTTTGCAGCTATGATGTTTCCTGGGGTTGTGCACCTGACATATTAGACTCTGCAGAAACACTCTCATTCTGATCTGATTACTTGATGGAATCACGGCTACGTATGGGAAGAGAATTGGCAAAATGTGAGTTGAGAAATTGGTTCTTTTTTATGTATATAAAAGTGTTTGAGGGCCATTACTGCTTAAGGTTTTACTACACTTAAGATATATTTACAAGATCTACTGATTAAACAGGCATACTGCATAGACAAATGTATTGGAATGCTTGATCATTACACCAGCAATGTTTTTTCCCCAAACTGTGTCCACAAAGTCCAAAATGACTTGACTGTCCTTCACTTACAGTAAGGGGAAAGACCCAAACCCTGAAAAGAAGTTATGTCCCAATACTTTTGTCCACATAATTTATCAATAATAGGAACACCCGGGTCAAAATAAATACAACTTTTCAAACTAGCAATGCAACTGACTGTCAGCTGTTAAAGTTAATGCTTAAACTCCACAAACGTTGACATTTGAACTGATGTAAATAAAAATCCCACCTTTTGCTTAAGAATATCCACAGGGGCCTGGTGGGCCTTCAGCTTCTTGTTCTTGAGCAGAATCTTGCCCCTGAGCTGTAGAGGTGAGGGTAGCCGTGGGTCGTCTGAGAAATCGCTCTCGAAGAGAAATTTGGTCACTAGTTTGTCTCCAAACACCGCCTGTAAACCGGAACAAGCACATGAGGTCAATTTGCAGGAATTTTCAATTTAATAGAGTGAGACAGTGCGAGACAACACACCTTAAAGATTTCAGCCATTTTGCGCTGCTGAGGTAGAGAGCAGTGGTTCTCGATCGACAAGATCACAGGCATCTCAGAGTTGATAAATGCTGTGCGATTGATGGCCTCCACCACATCCTTTGGAGGGAAAAGAGGTCAGTCATAAAGATACCAAGAAAATAATTCAGCCAAAACATTTTCCCCAAACAAACCTTAAACGGAATTTTGGTGGTGAGTGTGTGTCCATGGTAAATGATGGGCATGCCATCATCTCCGTCCCAGCAGTCCAACTCCACACTCCTACAGCCTTGCAACAGTACCTGAAAAAGTCATTAACTGAGAATGAGACTACATTTATAATGAGTAAAAATCACTGTAGCCTAACAAGTTGAACATTTTAATAGCTAATAAGCCTGTTTACAATTCAAGATACAAGGGGTTCATTGAATGTCTGTAGAATGATTGCCCAACCACTATATTTTGAATATGTTTAGCTCAATGTGATTCTCCTGTAGATGAGCTTCAAATTTGACTCAGCAAAATGAAAAAAAGCTTTAACTTGAATGAGAACAACTCAGACTATCGCTTGTGCTTCCCTCATGCTTAAGGCTAAAGCCCAACAGTGGAAGAAACATGGAGGAGTAATGGTACCTGGTATAGCGTCTTTACAGAAGTGTTGCCTGTTACCATGGTTATGTGTATTTTATTTTAAAGGACTACTGAAACTCATACTATACAAAGACATTTTTCTCTTTTTTTAAAAAGCTCCTGCAGTTAAAACTAAATCCTTTTCTGTGGTAAATGTCATCTTTTTTGCTTCTATTGTTTGCAGTATAACTTTTCCTCAAACCAGCAGCTTTATGTTTAGCTAGGTTGTACCATCATGTGCATTTGATTTCTTTTAATTTGTTATGGGAGTGACCCTCGGTTTGTATTGCTTACCACAACATTTGTTAGTATTAATACATTGTGTCTATAAAATGCTAAATCATATATAGATAATCTTAACAGTTTATTTAATATACTAACAAACACAATAAATCAATTACATCATATAATTTAATAGACCATATGCAGGTACAATGAAGAGTCTACTAAATCCTTTTACTACTCTAAGTTTAGAACCAGGCATTTGACTTTGTGGGACTTTCGGCTTGCAGTACATCTAGACTTCATGTGGCACAGACTTGTGGGTAGAGTTTGAGCAATAAAAATGCACACAAATTTCCCTTTTACAGGCAGCCCACTAGGACGATGCTACTAAGAACACTGTAAAATATTAGAGCACCAAAACACAGACAGGTCTTTTCAAAGATTTGAGCATCTTAGTGATATAATTTTTTTGTCAAATCAGAAATATTAGACTTGCAGCTCCAATACTGAAATAAAGAAGCAAACTTTTGACAACAAACACATGATTTTCCACATTAGAGTAAGTTATTGTGGCAAGCTTGAACTCAGTGGCATGTTCCCAAATTCACAGTGGATCTTTTTTGCAGAAGGCTATTCCAGGCTATATGTTAATGAGCCTGCCAATAATTGCTAAATATTTTACTGCCTGATGTGATCATCCTGACAAATCACAAACGTCCTTTGGATGTTTGAATAAACAGCCAGTCAAAAGATCCCTCAAACAAAAAATGATAAATGTTAAAATACCTTGAGTAAGCAATATGTAGCAATACAGAATATAATATGAATAATATCACTCACTACATTTGAAAAAAGTCATTTACCACATTTTAAAAAATGCACTTAATTTTAAATAATTAAAAAAACAAGTAATTTCTGCCAAACCTGGCTGTAGAGCTCCACTGAGGACTCCCCTTTCAGCTGGTGGCCAGTGAGGTATGTATTGTGTGAGGATTCAATATAATAGTAAGACAATGGGTACTGTAGCTCCTCCATGTTCACTTGAGACTCTTCATTTTTTGAGGCAAAGTTGTCTTTGTCCATCAGAAACCTTAGAAAGAAAGCATTGGACAATTTTCTTCTTTTGGTTACTTTTTTCTTTAATAATGCAACTGAATTGATCTGTTTACATTTAACAATCTAGAAAACAGTATAAAGTCCTGGCTTGAGTTACTGTCTTTGAGGAACATGTTTTTACATCATCAGTTGTGTACTGCACTTTAAATTGTGCAGGAGAACAAACCTGGCAAATCCCTCAAAGGACATCCAACCCATCTGGCGCATGCTGGAAGAAGGCTCGAATTTCTAAAGTAAAACAAAAATAAATTACATTTACAACATCACTGTGCATTTCATTCTTTGGTGATTTATGAAGTGGTGAGATACCAGTGCTGAACAACCAAACTTACTGCCACTCAACAGCTCCAACAAAACAGCAATAGCCTCTTAGAGTGAAATGTGTGTGTACATATCTGAAATGGCTAGCACTGAAGACAGTCATCCAGTCCAGCAGATGCTGGGTGGCACCTCGGCTTAAGCTGTTCACACTACCTGTTGTACACTTAAATTTACCAGAAAATTCAAGGTATCGGCTATGGCTGCACAATTAATTGATCACAATCATGATTTTGGCTGCCACGATTAAATGAAGATGATCGTCTGCAAATTTCACTTGTGTGAGTACGTGGGTGCGTGAGTGTGTCTCTGTGTATGGGGAGCCGTGCACAGTTAGGTAATGGAACACGCTCCTAATACATTTTCTTTCTCAATTTATTTACTTCCTGTGGCTGTTTAGTATTACTACAATGTTTGTTATAAATAAAATGTTCTACACCTGTGTAAAAGTGTTTTTACATTTTGTCATTTTACACCAAACATAATAAATGATGGTACAATTAATCTTTAAGGTTTAGTGTAATTGGGATGAATGATTTAAGCTCGTGATTAATAATCGATTTCAATATTGATAAAAAATAACCCTGATTATCATTTTGGCCATAGTCATGCAGCCCTAGTATCGGCCTTGTTTTGTTTAATTTTCATGTTGACTGTTAATGTACAGACAAAACTGGATGCCTGTGTTCCT
This sequence comes from Ladigesia roloffi, assembly GCA_037577295.1. NCBI lineage: Eukaryota > Metazoa > Chordata > Actinopteri > Characiformes > Alestidae > Ladigesia > Ladigesia roloffi. Next base: position 2,362 of record JBBKCR010014564.1, on the reverse strand, counting down.
CCGCTGCGTCTGTGTGACATCATCAATTGGCTCGAATAGATGGATAAGCTGACCTGAAAAAAGTAATTAATGACCTAATATATATATGTATGTTCACACTGTGATTTGTCGAGCCCTCTCAGGAGCAGTATGTGGGGACGGGTAGTGGGCAGTGTCACTAGCAGTCTTGAGATTCAAAAGCTGTGGTTATGTGCATACATGTTCATTGTAGAAAGTGGTTTAGACAGTCTCCTCTTACTGTCACAGATAATAGCTTGTTGGTCTGCCTTGAATATGTGAAGTTACTGTGCCGCATTAAATAAATTAATCTAATGCTGCACTGATTGTGAAGTCATCCACTAGTCCTTAATAATGTTATGTTTTTGGCCATAGGACACTGCTGATTAGATATTATTGGTAGGTGGACTACCCTCAGTGCACCAGTGAAACTGAAAGAAGGCCAAGAATGATCCCCCACCCATATATTAAATGTTCACTGGTGGTGAATAATATCTGTTCAATGTAGAACAGGGTAAAGAGAGAAAAATGGTGAAACAGATGTAACTGTAACTGTAAACAAAGTAAATATATATAATCAGTGGAGTTAAACAGTGGAGCCTCATATTCTTAAAGCAATACAATTCACAGTCTATTACGATGCCTTTTTGGGGTCCAGGAAAAAAGAGTAATTCAGGCTCACTTGTATGATGCTCAGGATCTCATCATAGGTCAGGTTCTCTTGTTGGCAGTTGACCAGAAAGTCGCTGAGCTGAGAGATGGCGAGCCCCAGCACGCCAAGAGATGCATTTTCAACGCCTGTGCCATTGGTCACAATACTAGCAGCAGCTATGGCATCAGAAATCTGCTTCTGGTTGTCAGACATCTGCTGGCGAGTTCGGATAAACAGGCCCAGGTCAGAGCCGTTACGGGTCAGCAGGTCTGTGATGAGGACACAAGGCACTTTCAACTCCAGCACTACGCTGTCACCTTTATTTTCCTGCGTAACTGTACAAACATCACAATATGTACATGTTCACTTTATTGTAACTAATGTAATCCCCTTTTAATACACTCTTTAGCGGTCGAGGCATCTCTTGTGAATTTTTTCAGATAACCAAACTAATGATAGTTTTCAGAAACTGCAGAAACTCACTGCAATTTTTTTTTTTGCTTATGTGACATCCAGGCCTCGTCCGCTACACCCCCTGGTCTTCATGCTGGTTGGTTTATGTTTGGGCACAGAACCTGACCAGGAAGAGCCTCTGCTGCTCAGCACCATGCCAAAATATAAACAACCAGAACAAGGACATGGCGCTCAGCTGTAATCAGAGGTGGGAGGTTTGAAGGTAGCCAGTCCAAGAATGTTTTTTATTTCTCCTTGCTGCAATTCAGAACTTCGCATGTGGAGCATCTCAAGTGTTCTCTTGTTTTTCATTTTGTTCTTCTTAAAGCCCTGTATTTTTATTACTGTAAATTAAATTAATGTATTACTGTATTTACCCTGCTTATACCAAACAAAACTACAGTGCATACCAAAGAGAACAAACATGCATGAATTACAATGCAGTCTATTACAATGCAGCGGGAGTTCGGTGTACACTGTACAGTATAATTATGGGTTTACCTTTACATTTTGATTAGGCTTTATGTATTAAGCTGAGTTTAAAATCAAAAGAAAGTGTTTTGGGACTACAGCTGGGGGCATCTTTAGGTTATACTTTTTTTTTTTTTACCACATCACAACATCTGGGTTTTTCACTATGCACAGGTGCTCCTGGATACATGGGTGCTCCTTAATATTTGCACAGGTTTTGTAAACATAAAACAGTTTTGTTATTATTTTCGACTAAAGTACAATCTACGAGTCATTTTCTTATTAACAGTCAAGAGTTTCTCCCCTAAATGAGTACCAAGTCATGTAACGTGGGGTTTGGTATTATTTCCTAAGTAGTGCACACTAGTACAAACCTAAATCAGGCTGTAGGCCTGTCACTCTGTCATCAATCCTCAGTGTTGTGTAGAGTGGGACCGAGTTTGGGCCAGAGCGACTGCAAGGTACAGCGAAGGTGTCAAACAGCTCCTTCAGATCTTTTCGACTGCGGATACTACAGAAGGAAAAAATGTCTTTAGTGTGAGAACAGTCTGTTAGAAGTTTATTCTTTGGGAATTTGGAACAAGATAGGTTTAACACCTGAATGATTTGAAGAGCTCAACAAACTCAACAAAGCTCATGACACTGTCTGACAGCATGAGGTTCTGAAAGCCACGGAAATAGCCTTTCGTCCGTCCATGCCAGCTCCTGCTGCTCCACCCCCTGAGAGAAAGAGAGAGAGAGAGAGACAGAAAGAGAGACAGAGAGAGAGAGAGAGAGGGAGAGAGAGGG
>JBBKCR010014555.1:0-12441 GCA_037577295.1 Ladigesia roloffi | reverse complement strand
TGGTTCCAGATGATGGGGCGGTGATCAGTATACTGGTGGTGCTGAATGCTGAGTGGCTGGAGCTCCTTTATCTAGGCACCTTGTGTCTTTAGACTCTCTGAAGCCTGTCAGTAAAACATTTGTTCAAATTTCTTTCATTTCATCTCCTCAGTGTGACAGATCAGAGAGTCTGACAGGAAACAGGAGTTTTACACCAGTAAGGAGATTCTGAGCAAAATATAAAGAAACGACTTCTGCACAGTACTGAAATTCTGTGAAACACGAGTTATATAATAATGACAAAGGTGAATAGCGGTAAAGTCCCTCTCTCTCTCTGTCTCTGTCTCTCTCTGTGTCTCTCTCTATCTGTCTCTCTCTGTGCCCCCCCTTCTCTCTCTCTCTGTCTGTCTGTCTCTGTCTCTCTCTGTCTACCTCTCTCTCTCTCTCTCTCTGTCTGTCTGTCTATCTCCCCCTCTATCTTTCTCTCTCAATCTCACTCTGTCTGTCTTTCTCTCTCTCTTTCTCTGTCTCTCTCTCTCTCAGGGGGATAAGGGTGGGATACACTCCAGATGTTCTAACAGATGCTACAGCTGAGTTGACGGTGGCTCTGCTGCTGGCCACCGCACGGCGCCTGCCTGAGGGCATACAGGAGGTCAAAAGGTCAGCAGCCTGTGGTTCAATCCGCTCCGAGTTCGAGCCGCTTTCCGTTTTTAAACCAGTTTATTTCTGACTGTTTACGTTTCCCCCCAGCGGCGGCTGGAGCACGTGGAAGCCCCTGTGGCTCTGCGGCTACGGCCTCTCTGGCAGTACAGTGGGAGTCATTGGCCTCGGACGCATAGGTACACACACACACACACACACACACACACACACACACACACACAGAAACACACAGGCACTTGGGGGTAGGTACTGATTGGGAGTTCAAAACTGTTCTCCCAACCCAAATGTAAAAATGAAATTGGCGAAAGAATACAATCTTTTACTTTAAACTCAAGTGTTTTTCAGATTGTTCTGAAGGCCCTGAGGGTCCCCTCTGGTTGTAACCTGCATTAGCCTCTTAGCACCACTGCAAAACTAAAGACGCCTTTACTTATATTTTCTCCAACAAATTAATTTCAGCCTCCAGCGTTGTGTGGCAGCTTTGGCCCGGAATGGCCTCTGCTGTGGGAGAGGCATCGATCGGCCGGGAGAGAGAGAGAGCGCCCAGAGAGGAGGGCTGCCCTGTAGGGAACAGATCAATAGGCAATGTTTAAGACCACAGCGTTCAGAAAGACTGTGCTTTAAATATGCACCTTCCTGTGCGTGCACACATACACACATATACACACGCACACACATATACACACACCGTTTAACACAACGTGGCCGTCTCCTGAGACAGCTGGGGCGGCAATGATGAATACACACTGATCTCTCGCTCCCATTCGCACACGTCGAGCTCCATAAACACACTCACACTCACACATGCATACATTTACATACATACATGTCCAAATGCTCCATGCAATAAAAGCTGGATTTATGCTAGCTCCCGGAGCTCAGCAGCGTTAGCGAGCCTCAGCAAATAAACTGGACCCAGTCAACAAATCAGGTTTATTTCTCTAGACGTGCACTCCATCACCACACTGAAATAAACTCTTCAGTGTCCAGACACACTGACCACAACTGCTCTCACTGTCACTGGAGATCTCACATCTACTGCAAGAAGCTTTCCTCCACTTTGTGCTTTGGGAAACATGATGTTAAAGAAGAGAACCAAAAACATGCAACAATAAGAAGAAAGATGTTTAAGTAGTGCAGTAAATTTCTGGTTCACACTTGGATTCATTTTATTTCAGAAGGATTTGGTTTGTTTGGTGAAGTTCAGCCCTGGAAGATCTTCTCCGGTGCCTTCAAGATGTTTAAGTAGCACAATTTAATTAATTGCAGTTCAAACATATTTGGTTTGGTTTGCTACAGTTTGGATCTAATTATTTCTGTAATTCAGTGCACTGCTAATCAGTTCAGTTTCATTAAGTTCAGTTTGATTCAGTTCTGCAGTTTCATTCAGTTCAGCTTCATTCGGTCCCTTTTAGTTTCATTTATTTCAGTTTTCTTCAGTTCTGTTTGATGCAGTTCCATTGTGGTTCAATTCAGTTCCTTTCAATTCAGTTTCTTTCACTTCCATTCAGTTCAGCTCTATCCAGATCAGTAAAGTTCAGTATAGTTCAGTTTTATTCAGTCTAATCAATTCTATTCAACAGTTTTAGTTCGTTCAGTTTTGTTCCATTCAGTCCCAATTATAGTTCAGTTTCTTTCAGTTGCGTTTTTTGATTTATAGTTCAGTTTCCTTCAGTTCAGTTTGATGCAGTTAGTTTCAATTCAGTTCCTTTCAGGTCAGTTTCATTCACTTCCATTCAGTTCATTTTTGCAATTGTGTTCAGTTCAGCTCAATCCCGATCAGTACAGTTCAGTCTGATTTACTTCTTTAACTTAGTTTAATATGTTTTAAGTTTTTAAGTTCTGTTTACGTCGACTCAGTTCTGCAGGTCAGTTGTTAATTTTGGTTCAGTTCTACATTCATGCTTTTGGTTAAATGTAGCACAGTTGAGTCCAGTTTAAATAAACCTGAGTATTTATTTACACCGGTGATAAAAAGTGAAGATTAATGTATATGTGGTCATAACACAGTACAGTTCACACAACCCACTGGTCCACACACAGAAAGAGGACAGTAGAACAGCAATACTGGAGAAATCTTCCAGGACAGAGCGAAAGCACACTGAAGCAGGAGAATTAAATGTGTCTCAGCGTTCCCGTCTCTGGTGCATATGAAGTGATTCACTGGACTCGGAGGTGTAAGTGCTACTCTGTAATTGGCTGGCGACTGGTGATCTTGGTTACAGTTGCTCTTGGTTGCCTCAAGCATTAGTGTGGGTTAGGACCCCTCCCTCAGAGCCCCTGCCTGCTGCTCTGCATGGGTATTGTTACCATGACAGTGCCAGTATCACTCACTCCATCACTCACTTACGCATGCTCAGAGAGAGAGAGAGAGAGAGAGAGAGAGAGAGAGAGAAAGAAATTTACACATTTATTCAGTTAGCTTTGGACCATTGCTACTGGCCCACGCACTATGAAACATTTGCAGTGTGTTGAACTACATTTTCTAATGGTAAATGTAAATGTTGTTTTTTATCATATCACTTTCTAAAAAGCAGAAAAACAGTATATTTTCTGCATGCCTTATGCACAAACATCGTATGGCATGACTGCTAGCTTAGCCACTGATGTGTGTGCTAATAAAAACAACTGAGTTAGCATTACCTAGTATGATAAATCACCTCAATACTTCAGTTTATTTCAGTCCAGTTCAGTTAAGTTCAGTAATTCAGGTCAATCCAAGTCAGTTCAGCAATTCAGTTGATTTTAGTTTGCTTGGTTTGAATCAATTCGGTAGTCGAATCACACCTTTAGTTTCGTTCATTCCAGTTCGGTTCAGTTTAGCTTTGTTTATTTCAGTCCAGTTCAGCTTATTTCAGTCCAGTTCAGTTTAGTTCCAGAATTCATTTAAATCAGTTCATTTCAGTATTTCAGGTTGGTTTGTTTTGATTTAGATAGGTAAATAATTTCAGGGGAACAGTTAATTTCAAATCAGTTCAGTTTAGTTTAGTATTTTGGTTCAATATTTATTCTGTTTAAATATTCTTTAGTTCAGTTTTACACAATTTACACAAAAACATAATTTTGTCTGTTTTAGTCCTGTCTCCATTGTCTGTTTCTTTTTATAATGAAAACATGAAACAAAAAAATTAACCGCAAACCATTTCATAAATTTCCTTCAATCGTAATTTAATTAATGAATTGATTTAATTGTCCAGCTCGACAAACAGTAAGTACCGAAACGTTCACATTCGGAGAGGTGAATGTAACAGATTTGCTTGCTGTCTGCGTTGTTTCAGCCTCGGTACAGCAAGAACAAAAAAGAGGCGGAATAACAGAGCCAGATCAAAAGGAGAGAGAGAGAGCTGAAAGAAAGGACACCCACTCTAGTGACTATTGCAGAAAGAAGGAAAGTGGAAAGAGCAATAGGGAGCAAGGTTCAGAGAAAGAAGTGAAAGACAGTCGAGAACGCCAGAGAGAAAGAAAAGTACGAAGCAGAGATTCACGGAGAATGTAAAAACAGAAATGAGCAGAGGGAGAAGAAAAGAAGAACAAAACAGAACAGGCAGACTTATTTTTCTTATTCGGCACCAAGAGGCCAGCATGTAACAACGTCCAGCATTTCCCTGGCGACCATGGCAACAGAGAGTGATGGAGAGGCGGTGGAAAGTGCCAGAGAGGGGCTGAGACTGACCAACTTCCGCCTCAGCCCTCAAACACTCGTATTCAAATCAGCTGTTTACTTCAGGTTCAAGGAACCAAACGCTTTCTTTATTCATGAGAAAATTTATTTACGGATAAAGGGAAATAAATGGTGCATTGTTGAAATAAGCAATAACCTTCAGTTTAGTTCAGTTCAGTTCAGTACCTTCAGTTCAGTATAGATCGTTTAAATACAGTCGGTTACTTTATTTAATTACATTCGGTTATTTTATTTTTGCTTTATTTTAGTTTTTTTAATTTTAGCTCCATTCAATTCAGTTCAGTTCAGGAGTTCAGTTCAGTTTTACACAGTTCAGTTTGCTAAAGTCCAGTTTACCCATTCAATTACATTCTGTTGAATTCAGTTCATTTCAGTACAGTTTCTTTTGGATCGCTAAAACTAATTTCTGTTTATTTCATTCCCGTTCGGGTCAGGCATTAAATTCTGTTCAGTTCAATTCAGCAATTCAGTTGGGTTGGTTTGAATCATTTCAGGAGACCCCACTTTCGTTCAGTTTATTTCAGTCCAGTCCTATTCAGGTATTCCGTTAAATTGAATTGGGTAGTTGTGTTTTACTAGTCTGAATGATTTCAATAGACCCCTGTTCATTTCAGTTTATTTAAATCCAATTTTATTTATTTTAATAATTATATCTGTGGGATATGTAGGCTGTTAATATCTACAGGTGGTTAACAGATGAAAGGAAAACCTGGACAACGGAGTGGAGAAACCTTTCAGATAGTAATTAACATCCTACAATGCTCTGTTGCACATATAAAAATGCAGAGCAGGCATTTGACCTTGATTTTCAATGAAGATGGCAAGAGGAAAATATCTAAGTTACTTTGAAAGGGGCTTCATTATAGTAGCATGGATGGCATGCGAGTCAGGTGCTTACTGTTCAACTGGCCGGTGTTTCAGTAGGAACAGTGAATAAAGTGATCTTGTTTTAGATTTAAGATGTCAGCAAACTGGGCTGGAAAATGTGGTCAGAATTGCATACAGTAATGATTATGAACATGCATTTGTGCAACATATTGGTATAAACACAGGCACTGGGTCTAAAGAGATGCTGAAGAAAGAAATATTCTCAAATGAATCTTTCACATTATTCTCCACAAATGGGTGAGTGCATGTGCAGAGTATACAAATTGAATATAACAAACAAACAGTGCATAGCTGTGTTTTGGACCATTTAGTCGCTAACATTCTAATATGTTCTAATGTCTTATACAACAATGCAGGTTATGATGCAGTTAGAGCCAACACACCCAACACAAACCACATAAACTTGTAGTTTGGCATGCAGAATTTTCTAACAAATATTTACATTTTGTGCAACTACTGAACAAAACATGCAACAAAGTAATACCCGCAAATCATACTGTCAAGTTGTTTTCTTAACACACGTAATAAACCTCTTAATCAAGTATCATCCCCACATATTCATTCATGACTACTATGGCACTGTAACCTTCACAATCCCAGCTTGCTATACAGAGCAACCAGAACAAATATAGAACTGGAGGCAGAACTTGAGATGGGAGTGACGAGGATAGATAGGACTAGGTGGAGACAGATGATTCGCTGTGGCGACCCCTGAAGGGAAAAGCCAAAAGAGGAAGAAGAAGTTGTATAATGTAGCAGATTGCAATGTATGAAATGTATGAAGCAATGGGCAGAAATTTGGACAAAAAAGTCCCCCGCTGATGGTTAGAGGTCTGGTGGCTTTGGTATGCTCTTCTGCTGGCACAGGTTGGGTCCCCTTATCCTCCTTGCTGGGGACACTGGGAATCAATAGGAAGTCAATCTGATTGTCAATCCACTTAAATTTAATGATGAAACATTGTTGTCCTGATGGCAGTCTCTACCAGGACAATGAACCCATCCACAGGGATCAAGGGGTCACTGTATGATTGGACAAGTATGACTAGACATCCACCAGATGTCACGAAGAAAACCAGATCACCTTGGAGAAACGATTGACGATGATGAGGACGCCTTTGGGGTCCAGCAGGCTGGTGATGAAATCCAGCATGAGGTGCGACATAAGGACGGCGAGGTATCAGGAAAGATACCCTGGAGTGGGTCGTGCTGAATGAGAAATGGGTGGCCTAAGATAAGAAGAGGTGATATGAGGCGAGTGAGGAAGAAGGGGATTATCTCTTGATTATCTCTGATAAACGTGGTGAGAGTAAGGGTCTGGTGAGTGAATGGACTGGATGACAGGGGCCAACCTTCTACACTGGTGATATTAACAAGCTGAGATAATGCCTCACGGTCCACACACAGCTGGGCAGCATAGGAATGATAGATGAAATTGCCAGCTGCCACCAAATCAACAAAAGCAGTGACCATGATCGGTTGTGGCTCAAATGGATGCATACCTGGAGTGTGAGGCGGCAAACTGCTGGTATGCAGGAGGTGGCAGCTGTTGAACCAGGTAGGTTTCCCAGGCGGAAGGGGCAGCCAACATGATGGTGTTCGGGGGAGGCGCAATAAGCACGGTCAGCATAGGTTCCCAAGCTCCAGTTGAGTGGGCCTCTGATGAAGGGGTGAAGATCTGGCCAGATGGTGTGATGACTCTGGGGTGGTGCTGGTCTTGGTCCGGGGACTCGTTTTTTGCAGGGTATGAGGGGCTGGCCTTGGCCGAAAACTCACCTGCAAGTCTATGCAGAGAATTAGTTCAATGAAGTCTTCCAGGGTATTGGGAAGCTCTCACATGGCAGGTGAATCCCTGAAGCATGGAGCCAACCCCTTGAAGAAGGTCGTTCGGAGGGCGGAGTCGCTCCAGGTGGCCTGTATTGCCAAAGAGCGAAACTCTGCCATATATTTACTAACTGAAGAGTCTCCCTGCTGTAGATAGTATAGGCAGGAGTCGACCTTCACCTCACTATCAGGATGCTGAAATGCAGCCCTGAGCTGGTGAGTGAATTCCAGTAACTAGCATCCGTGTCGGACCTCAGGACCACAGTAGCCCTCTCGGCTGCCTGCCCGGTGAGGAGGGATGCGCGCTTTGTTGGAGGGATAGAGCTTGGGCTGAAACACAAAGGAGAGACAATCCCATCTACATCATTTTCCTTTTCGGGAAGTGAAATCGTAGGAAACACACGGGATGATGAAGGGGCTTGTGAGCTGCTGACGCAAGCAAGCAACCTCCTTCTTCATGTTCACCGTCCCAACAGCTTGCCCGTTCACCATGTCAACCAAGGTGGCGACGTCCACTGGATTCACCATTTGGGACTCTGTCATGAAGGAGGACAAAAACATAACTGAACTGAGGTTAGCCCAGTGAAGCGTAGGAGCCAATATTCTCACACGCACAGAGGATATATAAACCAGAGAGAGCCTGGAATACTCACGTTACCAGTAGAGATGGTTGGAGTTGGTCTGGCATGGGACTTAATGACCTACTTCCTGTTTATACACCCTGTGATGCGTGTCACTTCCTGTGCATGTGACAGCAGAACATCTATGGATAGGGCATCCTCCATCGGACCATACACAATGGTTAACAAAATTATGAAGTAATATGAATCAGCCTTCACCATATTCTTTACAAATGGGCACGCGAATGTGCAACAAAAACATTCCTGAGCCAGCAAGAGAGTAGCATGGGCCTTCATGCTCTATCATCACTAAAACTCCAATGGCAACATTGTGTTCAGTCTTTCCAATAACGTTACAATAGGCATTACTACGAGGTGTAACCAGCAGGAGCTAAACATCTGGCCGAGGTTTTGGCCATTTGAGCTCTTAAATGGATGTGAATGTGAAATTGAGAGTCCCTGCTTTGCCACAATTTCAGTCTGACCACTGACTGAGAAATATAACTCTGAGTAGCTGTCGCTTCAGGCAAAAACAGCAGCTTAAGTGACTGAATGCTAATGTGAACCTGGCACTTTATTGCCTGGTTTCATAACTAGATTCATATTTCTCTCTCTCTCTTTCTTTGCCTTTCTGTCTCTGTCTCTCTCTCTCTTGCCTGAATGCTGTGAATCTCTATATGCAGGCCGCTGCATGAACCCAATCCGGAAAAGCACACAAAAGCTTTAATGTGGACGTTTGGCAGAGACACTGCTGCTAAAACTGAGCTATTGGAAGGTCTATTTTTTTTCAGGGTGACAGAAACATCTCGGCCAAGTAGACAAAGCACTGTGACAAACAGGATCAAACTGAGTGACGTTACGCACACGCTCACTGCAGCACACACACACACACACACACACACATACACACACACACACACACACACACACATACACACACACACACACACACCTCACACTCAGCTTCTGCCTAGGAGGCGAATCTCTGCAGGTTTTCACACCACAGTACACACAACTGCTATTAGGATCAAAGCAAGTCAGCCTTATCCAAGCGAGACACTCTGTGGAAGAACGAGTGGGGAAACATGCATGTGTGTGTGCAGAATTGTCTGTACTTACTGTGTGTCCAATAAGGAAAGGGCTGTGCAAGCATGTGTGTGATGTCCAGTAAAAGATTCTGAACATGAGTCTCAAAAATGGCATACACAGATTTCTTCATGTTCTGATTTCAGAGAGACAGATTTTCTTGTATTAGTGATGTGGTCTTAAGGAACAGACTTTAAAAGACACTGCAATAACAATAAAATGTGAACAATGGAATTTAAAACTAATTCTGTGTATCTAACTTAGAGCAGCCTCATCTGTGTGTGAGTGGAGAGTGGAAAGTGCGGAATTTGCACCGTGATAAATTCTGTTGACCGTGGTAAAGGGCATAACAGCTTTTAAAAAACGGAACCGTGTGTTATGTATTGACTGTGAAAGAGTCACAATAACAGCTAAAGTGTATAAATCTGTGGGTGGTGCCAACAGCAGCACCCTCTATGTCTTGGGTGGGTAGGAGGGCCTTGGAAATCTAAGTCAATGCTATTTCTCTAAAGTAACGTAAAGTGGCCCCTTGTAGTCACACGTGAACACACCACAGCACACAGTGTGAACAGTTTGAATTTCTTTCTCTGCATTTAACCTATTCACCAAGCCAAGCAGGGGGCTGCTGCCAATGAGGGACAGCCAAGGAGCTGTGTGTGGGGACGGTACCTTACTTAAGGGCACCTCATTGGTGACACGGGCAGTGTTGGGATTTGAACCCACAACCTTTTGATTGCAGTTGCAACTCCCTAATTACAAGATGACCAGTTTGTTATTTTTCCATCACAATTAAATAAAATGAAACATTTCTGTTCCACATACAGCACATTTCAATGGTTAGAATGTTGGATAACCATTGTGTGAAGGACTTCTGGGATATGGTAAAGGAGCTGGGAAGAACTCGTAATTGTATAAAGAACCTCTTTCACAGATGGATCGTTAGCGCTGTTCGTTAACACAACACTAAACTAACCAGGACTACATATGGCATTGTAATAATCAGAATCAGAATCAGAATCAGAATCAGAATCAGTTTTATTGGCCAAGTATACGTGCATATACAAGAAATTTGACTCCGGTAGTGTGTTAGCTCTCTGTACACATAACAATAGACATTTAGTGGGGTACATACAGTGAAGGGACCACAGACATATACTGTACAATAAATAAACACAACACACACGTGGGCACAAATGACACAAAGTACACCAATTTCATTTACAGCCTATTTTAATAGTCAGAACTTTTGTTAACCATGTTTCTGAGTGTGGTGAACTTTCTGAAGCTTAAAAAACCATGATATAACATGAAGGAGCGGGGAAAAAACCCTCAAAAAAGAACTCATCCCCCTCTGGAGCACACGGGGGTGCGAAGTCATAATTACGAATAAAAGACATTGTATCAATCTGTTCATCGTGAAACAGAACAAACATTCAAGATTAATATACAGGGCAGTTGGTGTCCTGGCGGCCCCAGCGATCAGAAGGATGTGGGTTTGAATCCCAGGACTGTCAAGTTCTCTAAAGTAAGGTACAATCCCCACACACTGCTCCCCCAGCACTGTGTCCCTGGATCCCCACTGAATGGGTTAAACACAGAGGAAGAGGTTCACACCGATCACGCTGTGTGCTGTGGTGTCTTCATCTGTGACTGTAAGGGCCAGTTTACTTTAGAGTTTAGATTCTGATACATCAGTGATGACATGCAGCATCAAAACATTGACCCGTGCCACACACCAAGGTGAATGGAAACCACGAGTCATTAAGATCAGCTTCGAAATCAGAAAATCTAAGAGACAGTTTCCCACATAACTGTTCACAAAGGTGCTGGCTGCTGCGTTTTCTAAAGACGCTGGGAAAATTCATGGAAACTGCAAAGTAAACATGTTAAGAAGACACACCCACACACACACACACACCGAAGCACACACACACACAAATCAATGCTACTATGAGGGCAGTTAGAAGACAGATGATGGTTACAGGGTAAAACAAGACAAGGGTTGTTGCTATCAGTGAGACAAATCTCTGCAGTCAGTTTAGACAAGCTACAAAACACACACACACACACACACACACACACACACACACAAACATTCACACGCACCAACATGCTAACACACTCAAACCCCAGTCCATCTCTCTAATATTTCCAACACTTGTACACTACTCAGTCTTCAGTATCCCAGCAACAAGCTGCAAAATCGCACCTCCGCACATACATCACACACACACACACACACAAACACACGCACACACACACACACACACACAAACACACAGACCTTTCATTTCAAGAGTGGAGTGCAAATTGCCCAGTGCACTAAGCTGATTTGAACTATATTGCATGGAATTCAAGAGGGATTTACTGTAAATTAATTTCGCTTCGGATTCAGACTCAAACGCTCATATTGATTGTGAAGATCAGATGCTAACTGTATTAGCATGTGGAGGGTTAATTTTGAATGGTAGCAGGTGCAGATGAATAGAGAAACACGGTTAAAGCGCAGAGCAGCCTCCCCTAATCAGCTCTCTATAGGGTTATAATAGAGACACACAAGCTACACAAACGACAACAGGGAGAACAAATGGAGACACACACCATCTGCTGGTTGCATTCCCATTTTCAAACGCCATTCATTTAGGTGCACATTGTTAGGGAACAAAATGCCTATATCTAACAAAAAAGACAGGGGAGGTAATACTATTACCCAAGTCATTTTGGACCTTCCTAAGTGGCCCTTTCTTTCATTTGGGACAGTTTTAAAGGCTCCTGGACCTTAAAAAAAAGGAAAACAGAGATACAAGGTTTGGTTCCAAGGATGGTCATCCACTCACCAGACCTTGGAGAAGAACTTTTCAGATTTGCATTTCTGACTTGTCATTTGGAACATTAAAACCGTGGGAAACATAACGGGGTATGAGCAACAAAACATGTCATTACAACCTGTAACTTCTTTAGTTCTAATACATTGTTAACCTTTTATTCAAAGCAGGATATCCATCGTTCCATACAGGCCCATAGATATTGTTCTAAACTCCATAATTGGATGACTGGGATATATCACTGGACATTTATATTAAGAAATGTAAGCCATCGAAATGGTAGGTACGCTCTTAAAAGGCACCAGAAAGGTTCTGTAAAGTAGAATCAGAATCAGAATCTGACCCAGAAAACTTTATTGTTCAGACAAGAACAATATGAAATATAGTCAAAATAAAAATCTAACTAAACTCTAAAAAATGCAGAGAATGCTTATGGCTACAACAGCTCAGAAAAAAGCCCAGATAATTGTAAAAGGTTTCACCCCAGCCACTCACTCTTTTAACTGTTGCCTTCAGCTAGATGGTAATTAATGCAAAGACAAACAGACTCAAACACAGTTTATATCCAATAAAAATAACAACTCTTAATGCTGCTACAAAAGGAAAACAAGGTATGTAACATTGTGATCGTTCGTTCTCATTGTGATGATGCATGCTTGTGCGTGGAGTTGTTTAAAATCTCTATGAATGATGCAATGATTTAAAAGCACAATAAAATTTCTTTGTACTTGTGACAATGACAAATAATGAACATCCAATCAATCTACTACATCCTGCTGTCACCAAACTATATACCAGGGGAGTAGGGTGACCACCCCCAGACAGACAAAATGTGGGACAAGTACCAAGTTTAAGTGGGACAGTGTGGGACAGGCGT
>JBBKCR010014544.1:0-12442 GCA_037577295.1 Ladigesia roloffi | reverse complement strand
ACTCTGCCATATACCCTGTACTGGTGCATGTTGTATACAATTTAGGTACTTTATATGCTACGATGCACTAATACACACTAGGAACTGTGTAGGTATATACTGTATACCATACACTGCACTAATACATACTATATAATGTTCATGTATGTACTGTATACTGTACACTGCACTAATATATACTGTATACTGTTCAGGTATATACTGTAAACTATACACTGTACCAGAAAATTACTGTAAAATGTTTGTGTATATACTGTGCACTCTATCAGTATATACTGTGTACTTAATACTGTACTAATAAATACTGTATACTCTTCAGGTATATACTGCATACTGTACACTGTACTAGTACATATTATAAACTGTTCCAGTAAATACTGTATACTGTATGCAGTATCAGTATATACTGTATACTCTTCCAGTAAATACTGTATACTAAACACTGTATTAGTAAACATTGTGTAATGTTCCAGTATGTACGGTATACTGTAGACTGAAGGAGTGTAGACTGTATACTGTTCCAGTATATACAGTGTACTATATACTGTACTAATACATACTGTATACAGTATATACTGTTGACTGGCAATTGTAATTCAGCCTTTCGTGACATCAAGATATAAGGAGTGTTTCCACCTAGACTGTGATTCAAATGAGCCAATCAATACAGAGCTCCTTTATATACACTGATTTCAGAGGCACAGTAACAAATAGAGCCAGTTTGACTTATATTTCATAAAGAGGGACTAAGGAATCTAACCCCCCCCCATTTCTTTCTATCCTGTATGAATACAAGTCAGCAGGAGGGTTTGGTGATTTACTGCAACATATTGAAACTCATTGAAACTCAGTAAATGCAGGATAAACGAACAGCTTTAAAGCTACATTTCACAGACCGAACCCTCTTAGACAAGCTCTCCTGTTGAGTTCTTCAGGAAGAGTTCTCCAGGCTTCTTGAAGGATGTTCTAATGCCCATTTCTTGGCGTTTGTGTCTTTTGTTCTGTTCTCTGTCCAGATGCTCCCCTCTGCTTCTGTAATGTGGAGATCTGGAAGGGCTGATACAGGACTGTTAGAGTTCCATCCTGTTTTATATCGAGGTGTTTGACTGTATTGACAGCATGTTTGTGATCGTTGGCGCTCAAGACTTTTGCACAGTAGAGTTCTCTGCCTGAACCCGACACGGCCCGAGCCTGGCCTGGCCCACGGGTCGATATTTCCTGCCGCTGTCCTCAGGCCGGGCCGGGTCGGGCCGTGATCAAGCATTTTATTTTTTTAATCATTATACAAATATTTGTAAAAATTGTCAGTTTAAATCGGGCTCGGGCCGATAGTTACAGTTAATGTGTCAGGCCGGGCCGGGCCGGGCTGGGCTCGGGCACAAGGTGCACGGGCTCGGGTTGGGTCTCATTTTTTGGGCCCGATCTAAACTCTATTGCACAGTATTAGGACTGAAAAATTACGATGGGCCTAAACCTGAGCAGGACCCTGGCCCTTTAAGGCACTCTCGTTATTGTTAGTGTACTAGAAGGCCGTAAATTACAGTGTAATCCAAGTTTCAGGGTGTTAATTTTTTCCAGCCTCGCTGAAACGCAGCACAACCTGACAAACCTGAGCCCCACAACTGATAATCCACTTATTTGCCTTCTATTTGAAAGACAAACTACGTCTGACCGTGAGGGCATTGTCTGCTGCGAAGGACGGAGGAGAAACTCAAACCAGTTGGTTTGGTTCTCCGCCCTCCTGCTGAGCTCACGGCTCACATCTCCAGTTTCTCTTGGGGTTTGTGTTGCGAGACGAGAGTCTTTTCTTCTCTGTAGTCCATCAGAGCAGCTC
Source organism: Ladigesia roloffi (assembly GCA_037577295.1). Taxonomy (NCBI): domain Eukaryota; kingdom Metazoa; phylum Chordata; class Actinopteri; order Characiformes; family Alestidae; genus Ladigesia; species Ladigesia roloffi. The sequence goes on along the minus strand of JBBKCR010014544.1, from coordinate 10,608 downwards.
TGTAGGCGGAGCATTTGCATAGTGCCTTCGTGAAGGGAGGAGGGGCCTCTGTCATGTGAGAGAGAGCAAGAGAGAGGGAGAAACACAGAGAGAGAGAGAGAGAGAGAGAGAGAGAGAGAAGGAGGTTTCTTCGTGTAAAACAGTTTCTCCCCTGACACTGTCCTTAAACCTCGATTCTGCACACACACACACACACACACACACACACACACACACACACACACATGTATATATAGCACTTTCTAAATAACACCAGGCCACTTTGGGGCATTTTATTTAAAAATATCTTTCGAAACCTGTCTCTGGTAACGTTAAGTTTTGTAACCTAAATATTTGTTTAACAGACACGCTTCACAGTAAATAAGTTTAACTTTAATGTTTTATTAATGATTCACAGTGAAGGGGCTGTTGTTAGTAGTCTGTGTTACAGTTCATCAGGCATGGGTGTCCTTTAACTTTTTGTTGGTTTTACATTTTATTAATTATTGTCTGTAAAAAGCCCGAAGTTTGTGGTTTGAGTTGCGTGTCCTCAGAAATGGGTGTTGATTCCGGTAACACCAGAACAATCAGGCTTTTCAGTACCGAGTGCTGAACATTGGTTTCTTTGTGTGAAAGTTGTTTCTCCCCTGAAGGCCAAGTGCAGAAACTGCGCCGTCTGCTTCGGGCCAGGTCCGACATTTTTGTAGTTTTTCATGCCAAAAAGTGTCATCATTCATTTTTATAGCCTCTTGTCATTACCTGGAACTAAACAGGCTGTTTTTCTTGCTGTGCCCTTGGGGTATGTGCAAATGTGCCATTGCGACATCACAAAAACTCCTTTCCATATTTATGTCCGCATGTATGGGGGCGAGGTCGAACGTTATGTTTTGAAAAGTAAGTAAAATTTTGTGTTTTATGACCATTGACTAAATACAAAGAGATGTACAATATTGTGTAAAATTCTGATGCCACACCTTGATATTTTGGTTCCAAAGACATTCTTATTTTAACTTGGCCTTGAGGAACAGTTCTCAAGGCTTCCTGAAGGACTTTCAGAGACTCACATTTCCAGTCCAGTCCCTGACCCGGACCAGTTTCAGAGGAATGTTTCTGCTGGTTAAGACTCACAGTGACCTACATATGAAACATTCAAGCAGAACAAAGAGCATCTAACTGAAGTCCTGAACCAGTGAAGAACCAGGAGCAGATGGTTCCAGATGGTGGGGTGGTGATCAGTATACTGGTGGTGCTGAATGCTGAGTGGTTGGAACTCCTTTATTTAGGCAGCTTGTGTCTTTAGACACTTTGCAGCCTGACAGTAAAACATTTGTTCACATTTAATTAATTAAGGTCTCTTCAGTATGACCAAGATCTGACACTTTCCACCAATCAGGTGATACAATATATGTGAGATATGAGATGTTCCTGAATATGACATAAAAAATGAGTCTGGACCTTTAAAGGCAAAATATGAAGAAATGGGTTATGGATCAAGACCTTTGCACAGTAGTGTATCTTTATGGACATGTACGGTTATTGCACTGTTAACGAGAGGATAAATAGATAAATAAATAAGGCGGCAGGTATAGGGGAGAGAGTTATTGCACTCAGGGAGGAAAAGATTATGAATTATGGCTGACAGTAATTGCACAGTTTTATGACATCCATAGATCATAATTGTGGTTCTGAAATGAAAACATCGGCAGCCTGTGGAGCCAATTACAGTGACGGGATTGTTGTTTGGGCCCTTTAATTTTAAGTGGGTTAAAATTGGTCTTGTTTGTTCATCGCTACATTTTTAAAGTCATGAAACTGAAAGCTATTGTTGACTCTAGGCAGTGCATCCCCAAATACCAGGGAATAACTGTTTCCATGTATAAACTGTGGTGGATGGGACTTGTTTGTGTGTATGTGGGTGGGGGGTGTGGCACCCAGTGGGCTGTTTTCATCAGTGATGAAGGAAAAAGTGAACCTCAGCACATGCCAGGTCTTACTGACTGCTGCGAAAAATAAAATTCCTACCATTCCTGCTGCCTCCACTCAATCCCTGATGCCGCACATGATTAGGGCTGGAATGCCAGGCTGCCAGGACACGAGGGGACAATGAGAGTTTTCACAGCAAACACTGTCAGTCCCCTTTGTTTAGAAGGTGCAGTCCAAGCCCAAGCACCTCCTTTTCAGAAGACAAATGTTATGGCGGGAACATCCCCTGCAGGTCGTTTCTGTTTTGTCCTGATGCCACAGCCATACGTAAGTGTGAGTCTGAGACAGTCCAATTTACTTGTCTGGTTGGGTAGGATGTGTGCAGTGTAATGGGACAAGAGGTTAGCGTCTCACCCTCTAATCTCATTGACCTTCCCAAGGTTTGGAGGACCTTCAGGCTCTGAGGAAGTGTCTGCTACCCTTCACGCCTTTCAGCATTGGTGGCATCGCGTGGAAGAGTTCTAGCCCACAGGTGAAATAAAAGGGAAAATTAAAATAAAAATATCCAGTAAAATTCTGCATGATGTTACTACTTCAAAGAAAACTAGAATGCATTTCTGGAGGAGAAGTGTGAGCTATGAGGAGTCTACAGTGTTCCCAAACTTTTGAAGAAAAAGAATGCATCCAGACTATGATGGTTGGTGGGAACTGAACTCGCAACTCTGAGGTTCAAAATCTATCACTGCATCGCAGAAGGGTTTTGGGGCTTAGCCCACGCTGCAAGTGAAAGTGTGTAAGAGGTTAAGGATGGTACAAATGCATGGGGAGAAGTTGTTGCATGGGTTAAATCTATTGGCTTGCTTAAACTCTCAATCGGCTGCACTTCAGTGTCCTTCAGGGTCAATATGAAGGTGAAGATTTGGCCTCAGATTGGTTCACTGAGCTGCCGAGCAGGTTGGAACCGAGATGAAAGAGATGGAATGGTGCCAATATTTCAAACAGCCTCAGAGGAGAAGTGGTGCCAATAAGAGGAAGAGAAGTGGAAGAAAAGTAAAATTAAAACCTAAGATGATAGGACTGACCTATATGTAAATTACCTCCATTTCAATTGGCTGAAATTTCTGCAGGCTGTATAGGCAGATATGTTGCTTTTTGTTATGCCACGCAACCAGGAAATTAAAAAACGGGCTACATTTGCACAAATGGACCTTATTGACTGGAGACCTAATGATATATTTATGTGGTGCATCCACCTCTTCTATTAAAACCAGCAAGCAAATGAATTTCCCCTTCTAAATAGGCTTTTAATAGTATTTACACTAGAGTTTAGTGAATGATGAGCATGTTATGAGGGTGAAGAAGGACCAGAGATGATCCAGGTGCTCATTCTTTTCTAGAAGTTCTCGATCATCTCTTAGGAGTGCGGCGGTGCAACCAGGGTTCAACCTCGCCAACTCCAGATGATGGAGCCGACACTCAGAACAGTGATAATGTACTAAAAGAATGTGTGTCTGCAGAGGGTGTGTGATTATTAATCAACAACCACAAAGTTTCACAAGGACCCGCGGGTGAGGTGTGGAACTGGTACGACTTGTGTACTTATATTTAGAGTGGCATCACTCCAGTGATTGAGAAACATGCTCCCTTTCGTTCAGAAGTGTGTATATTGAAAGTGCTTCTGCTGGCAAGCTTGCAACACACACACGCAGATACACACACACACACACACACACACGCAAGCACACACACAAACACACAAAAGAATCTGTCAGCACTTGTTGGTAGCAACCGCAGCTCTGCTCAGATCAGTCATTTTGTCAGTGCCTGCATGTTGCCAACACACGTCTGTAGCTTTGCAACAAATTGGCATCACCCGCTGAGGCCCATTACTGACAGCGGTGTGGTTCAACAAAAACAGTTTTCATTCATTCCTGTTTTCCAGCCCCAGTTTCTGTTACTGTGCCTTTAAGGCTGATGTATGTAAATGATCTCTGTTCTAATTGGCTGTGCCTTATTCAGAAAGCAGTCTAGGCTAAAACAGTCCTTTGGCAATGATAAACTGTAGCAGGCCAAATAGGCAGATACATGGAAAACCTCATTTGTGACATCACAAAGACTGCGCGTTCAATACGGGCTCACTTCATCTATTTTAAGCTTGGTGTTTCTGTTACTGTGACTTTAAGATGGATATAAATGCAAATGAGCTCTGTTCTGATTGGCTATCAGGGATAAAACATTCCTTATAATTGTGAAAAAAGAACCATGAGACAAACTGTCTTCCAGGGCAGGGCCAGAATGATTTGAATGCCAGAGTATTTGTTTGTTACCTTGGCATTTGAGTCTTCATTTAATTTCCTGAAGCTTCAAAGCCTCAAAACTGTGAAACAGTGAAAAATGAAAAACCATTACCTACTTAATTACACCCTCACCTCCTACATGACTCAGATGCAAAAGTTGTGAAAGGCAACAATAGTGTCTTCTATTGCAACACCTGGTGCATGAGCACCTGGGCAGTATTGCTAGTTTGTTGCCCTGCTGGACAGATTTTGCACTGCAGTAATAAAAGGTAGAATGTAAATATTAGTGTTCAAATGTTACTTGTTGCCTCTCCAACGGTCCTCACTGTCTTCTCCTCCTCGCAGACTTTCACAGATGGCATCACCAACAAGCTGATTGGCTGCTACGTGGGCGGGGCCATGCAGGACGTGGTGCTGGTGCGGATCTATGGCAATAAGACGGAGCTGTTTGTGGACCGCGAGAACGAGGTGAAGAGTTTCCGGGTGCTGCAGGCCCACCGCTGCGCCCCACGCCTCTACTGCACCTTCAACAACGGCCTCTGCTACGAGTTCCTGGAGGGCATGGCTCTGGAGCCCGAGCACATCCGCAACCCCACAATTTTCAGGTGAACCCCCGGGCTCGGCCTCCCTTTGTTCTACATTCGCCAGGCCTGCCAGGGAGGTTTTTGGCGCAAGTTCTGCGCTCGTTTCCTCCCTGAGCGAAAGCCACAGCCTCCTCTGAAACTCGATCCCCCTGCTCGTGATCTGGAGCCTGCCAAGCCCCAATTCCAGCATCAGCCCTCACTCTGAGCCTCACAGTCATGGGGACACTCTGCATGCCCTGCCAAAAGGCTTACGTGGCTCCTCTCCAGCCTGTATCTATTAACAGCCTTCCTCTGAAAAAACAAAAAGGCCGCCTCATGAATGTTCTTGAGAACGTAGTGGTGCTCACACCAAAAACCGCAGTATCTGATACACGGCGGCGCCTGGTTTAGAATGTAGGCCGGCCTGAAACACTCCTCTTAACTTCCGACAGCACAGGCAGGGCAAGGCTGCTGCAGGCAGAACGGGCAAAAATCTGAAAAAAGTTTGTTGGATGACATCACAAAAAAACAAGGCTGTTCCCCCCAAAACCCCGCCCCCCCGTTGACAAATTGGCAGATTGTGAGCCCATCAGTGTAAAACAAACTGCTTCCCATTTTGTAAAGAAGAAACAGAAATGGACGTTGCAGTGACATGCATGAATGTTTTCAAAAATGTAGTCGAGTTTATCCTCCAAAACCACAGTACGGCTTTGCCTCCTTTAGAATGCAGGCCGGACTGAAACACTCCTCGTAACTTCTAAACTGCCGCCGGACAAAAAGGCAAATACCTAAAAGTAAAATGTTGTTTTCAATTTGATTATATTTGTTTATGTTCCTCCAAGGCCCCTACCCTGTCGACAAACCGGCGAATTGTGAACATGTCAGCATAAAACAAACTGCTTCCCTTTTTGTAAAGAAGAGAAAAGTAAGGACATTGCGGTGACTTGCTAGAGGGTTTTTCGAGAACGTAGTGGTGCTCAGCCTCCAAAAGCACAGTGTTGCTTTGCCTCCTTTAGGATGCAGGACGGCCTGAAGCACTCCTTCTGACAGCATAGGCAGGGCTGTCTGTAGGCCAATCAGGCAAATAAAAAAAATTGTTGATGACATTTCAAAGCAGGCTATTCCTCCACTGCCCCTCCTCCATTGACAAATCAACAGATATCAAATCGTGACCCCTTCAGTGTAAACTTGGCTGCTTCACTTTTTGTGTAGGAGAAAAGGACGCTGCAATGACTTGCATGAATGCTCTCGAAGACATACTGGTGCTCAACCTCCAAAACCACAGGATCTGATGTGTGTCCCCTTTCTGTTTCTAACGCAGGCTCATTGCGCGGCAGCTGGCGAAGTACCACGCCATTCACGCCCACAACGGCTGGGTGCCGCAGTCAGACCTCTGGCTGAAGATGGGCAAGTTCTTGTCCCTCGTCCCCACTCACTTCAAGGACCCGGAGAAGAATCAAAGGTGAGGCCTGTGGCTGGTACGGGCTGAGGGAGGCGTTGCTCTTGAGAGTTCTGGTAACACTTACCTGTGATTGTTTTTGGGATATACTCATATTCCTGGCCTGATCCCAGGGTGCCAAACCCTGCTCTCGCACCTGGAGTGCCTTTTGGCTGAACTCTAACTCTCAGCCCTTCTTGGTTACCATGACTCTGTGTTTAAGTAGGGCAGGGAGCGGCTTCAAGAATAACGTCCTCATTTCTAGGGCAACAATCCGAACCTTCAGGCTGTTGCATGATCTAGAACAGGTCCAGGTAGAAGGTCATGTTCTTGGGTTCCCTCCGACTCGTCTTCTGCAGGTCGTGAGCCGATAGAGGTTTCCTGAGGTGTTTGTGTAAATGTTAATCAGTCACAGAGTTGTGTTCGTCCCAGAGTTTAATGATCCTCCCGGTAGCTTTCATGCAGCATATAAATCAGGCCCAGAGTCGGTCAGGCTTGAAGTACAGCGTCCACATGAGTTCCTGTTCTCCGAATTACACCCAGTTCTAATCTTTAACAGATTCTTCAGTAACACGCAACCAGTTAAAGTTTTCCACAGGTTTTTAAACCACTTATCCGTATATTTCGTAACCTGAAGACATCTAGTCTTTAAATGCACTCATAACTTAAGAGATTAATATTTTTTCAACATTATAAATACATTAAGAGGCTTTTGTTGACAATTTTTAAATAGTGAACATACTGTAAATGTATTTGTTAGTCTAAATGATACAATCTATCATAGGTGTATAGGTGCATTCATATATGTTTATAATATGGAATGAAAACATTCCATTTTGATTTATTTATGTAATTGAGTGAGAAAACAGCATAAAATTGGAAGAAATGAATGGTTTGCGTGAATGCACCCCCGAGGTCTCTCCTCCCTTTGAAGTGGCAAGTTGTGCCATTTACTTTCGATTAGTTGCTCATAAATGTGTTAACAGTTCCACAGGCGACACCAAACATACCAAACATATTCATGTGATGCTTTTTCAGTTCCACCTCGCCGAGTAAACAGGGAAGTGGGTTAAAAAAGGTTGACGTGTGTGTAGAGGTTGCCTGTGATCGGCGGGCAGTCATGGGACTGATCAGGATGTTTTAGAGTTAATTTGAGTTATCGGACTGGTATCTGTTAAACACTCCCAATCGCTCAATAACACACACACACCCATGCTGCGAGGGGTCTTGCCGTGGGGCCTGATTGCACCAGAAGAGTAACAGCGCTGTGCAAAATCTCCCATTTCTTAATTTTCTGCTTCTAAAAAAAGGTTGGGGGTCTTCCTCTGGAACCCAGTGGTGCTGTTTAAGTTAGGAATCGAACCCATGACCTCTTAGCCCAAAGACATGGATCCTACCAATCCCCCCCCACCTCTACCAACTCTGTTTATACCTGAAACACTTCGAGCAGGACGATGAGTTGAAGAAGGAGCTAAAATGAGATCTTCCACACATTAAAATTTTTTCTGTATACCAACTTCCAGCTTCAGCAAGTCATGGGACAAACTGCCCTCCAGGTCCTGAATGATGAGAACTCTGGAGAACTCAGTTGTTATGTTGGTATTCAAATCAGTGGTTACTTTTCTGAAGCTTAGTTCAACAGTGTAGTTCCTCAGCGACGGCCTTTAAAAAGTTAAACTTTCAAATCAGAGCCGCAGAAGGTAGAATAATTTTGATGATTCTTCTCAAATATTATAATATTTATGATGCTTATCCAGTCATTGGAGAGGGTGACACCAAAATCAGGAGCCTTGAACCCGTTTGTTGTGGGAGTAGAAGAGGTAAATGTAACTGGAATCACAGCCTTGAAGGGGACAAATAAAATGATATAACGCATTTTATTTATAGGTACCTTTCTAGCACCCAAGGACTGAAGAGTGAAGAGTGCAAGTAGATGAACAACAATAAAGAACAAAAAGTAGAAAACAAACAGTAAAACAGGATAATGGAAATCATTTAATACAATATGCGAGCTTGGACAGATGGGTTCTGAGTTTGGGTTTTAAAAGTGAGAGGGAATTTTGAGTGGTAATAATTTACAAAGCTGAGCGACTGAAAGATCCCCACAGTGGTGAGACGGGCTGAGAGGACGGTCAGGTGAATGGAGGATGAAGATCTGAGGGTACGAGAGGGAGTGGAAACATGAAGGAGGTCGCACAGGTATGGAGGAGCGACAGAAGGATTTAGACGTGTGGAAGTAGCTCAGTGGGTAGGATATTTGCCTCTGGACCATAAGGACCATGAGGTCTTGGGTTTGAATCCTACCTCCAGCACCACCACTGGGTCCCTGAACAAGACCATTGACCCCAAGTTGCTCCTGGGAGACTGTCCTCTGTAGTTAGGGGATAAAGGTTAGTGTGGATAAAGGCGTCGGCTAAATGCCGTAAATGTAAATGTAGAAGCCAATGGGGAAATTAACCGGGAGCCGCTGGCGCTGCTGTAGGGTGGGAGTGAGGCGGTGGGATCTGGTAATGATGCAGGCAGCTGATTTCTGGACAATTTGAAGCTCATGGAGAGATTTTTAGGGAGGCCAAAAAACTTTTCCTGGCTTATGAAAGCAGTGTTTGAACAAGAGGCTACAATCGCATCTTCTACAGCAGCATGTGGTGCATGAGGAGCTGGGCTTCAGCCTGAGGCTTAGGTTAGTGCTGTTATGTTGGGCAAATCCAGTCCTGGAGGGCCGGTGTCCTGCACAATTTGATGGTGGTCCTCCTCAAACACATTCACTAAACCTGACAATTAACTGGCAAGTTAAATCAGGTGATTCTGAGGAGGGAAATCACCAAAACATGCTGGACTACGGCCCTCCAGGACCGGATTTATCCAACCCTGGTTTATACAGACACTCAGGACTAGTTTGCTGGACAGTCCATTCCAGGATTCCTCATGAATCTGAGTGGGAAAATGCAGAGAGTGTGTAAAGCCGCATCAAAGCAGTAGGTGATGTTTTCAGTATTAATCTGCAATGTAGCCCACAATAAAAACAGATGAAATCGTTGAATGTTAAGATAAGATAAGATAAGATAAACCTTTATTAGTCCCACAAGTGGGAACTTTGCTCGGTACGGCAGAAAGTGGACAGTATAAAATTAAGAGCAGCAAAAATAAGAGTGTCAATAGAACAGGATAAAAATAAAGACGACAATAAATAAATAAAACATAAAAATTAAAAATAATAAAATACCAATAAAAGATAAAAAATAAACAAAGTATAAAGATATAGACATTTTATATACAAATATGAATGTAGAAGTAGATTGATATTTTTATATTGCACATTTGCCCAGATTGCACAGCATGGGGTTGGAGATAATAAAGATAATAATAAAATTAAAATAAAAATTAAAATAAAGTATAACAAGAAGAGGTATAGAGATATAGAAATTCTCTATACATATATGAGTGCAGGTGTGACCAGACTCTTGACTGGTGGTGTATGTTTAATGTAACAGAGCTCTAACCAGTGTGTGTGTGTGTGTGTTCAGGTTAAGTGGCGAGGTGCCCAGTTTGGCGTGTCTGGGCGAGGAGCTGGTGTGGCAGCAGCAGAGCCTCTCCCGGCTCGGCTCGCCCGTCGTCCTGTGCCACAACGACCTGCTGTGTAAGAACATCATCTACCGGCAGGCGGGAGGTGAGCTCCGTTCCCGTCCCGTCCCTCCCCCTCCCCCAAACCCGCCCTGCCCCGGCCCCACCCTATCCTGCCCCTCACCCCGCCCCACCCCACACCAGTCCTGCCTCAGGTAGGCCCGGTTTTTACTCTTCTGCACACATTAAAGGACCCCTAAAGGCATTTTTCTTCCGGGGATGGGGTCCGTGGTGAATCTGAGTCTGATTTGCCGTACTATGATATTTTTTAAAGCAGGTTTTTTTGGTGCGGGAGTGTACTTGTGTGTGTGTAAATGTGCAGCAAATGTACGCTTGTGGTGTAATTTTTTGTGGGGGGGAATGTTGATGTTTTTGTTTTTTTGTTTTTGTTTTTTTTTCAACCCCAACAAAACAAAACAAAAAAGAAATTAACTTGATGCTGTGAATGCTTTCAGTGTCGCCCCCCCAGCAAACAAACGAGAAAAGGGCGACCCCCCCCGTTACACTCTGCTCCGGCTTTTTTCGTAAGAGGGGAAGAAAGAGACGTTTGCCGCTCTGACGACAAGGCAGAAGCCACTTCCTTTAGCTGTAGCTCTTTTTAACCAACCAAAAAAGGACGGGGGGGTTTCCACACTAACGGAGAGTGTTTTTGCACCCTAGACGCTCTCCTCCCCCACAGAGAGGAAGAAGGAAAGAGAACTTGAGAGAGAGAGAGAGAGAGAGCGAGAGAGAGAGAGAGAGAGAGAGTGTGTGTGAGAGAGAGAGAGAGAGAGAGAGAGCATTTTAC
>JBBKCR010014515.1:0-12444 GCA_037577295.1 Ladigesia roloffi | reverse complement strand
TGTGTTTGTTTGTGTGCATCTCCCCCCCCCCCCCCTGTTTAGTTTAGTTAACAATACATGTTTACAAGGCATTGTTGCTGACATGTCGAAAAGAAGAAAGCATCCCTGCACGTTGGGCTGATTCTTTAAAATGAAGGTCAAACCAGCTGATCAAGAAAACTAGTGTTGCTGTATTTATGAATAATAATGCATTTATCAATAATATTGCCAAAGTTTTCATGGCTGCTGTTTTCGCGTGTGTTGGGCTCTGTGTACAGCCCTAAATGCTGCAGCTCATGTGAAACTATCTAAGTATTTGAGTTGACAAGTCGAAATGTAATTAGATTTAATTAAACAGTCAAACGTGGTTTGGGATTATTTATTATCAGGTGGATTTAAGTTTACATATCCCTTATATATCGGCATATGCTCACATGATCATTTAAAATTTAATGAACTTGGTCCATGTATGTCATTTAAATAAATAGCTTCACCCATGTGCATCGAACCAGCATCGACCAGCGGTCATGAGAAATGAACAGGACCACGAGTAGCGCAGAAAAATCAGAATCAGAAAACTTTATTATACCCCCCTTTATAGCAACAGTGTTGTGTTTAGTCTTTTCTTTACTTCACAGCCTGAAAAAGCAACACTTTGAAATACTACTTGCAGTAAAGCTAGTGAAAAAAAGTTACTAGCCATCCATTATCATCATGAAATGCTCTAATGGTCCTGTTCCTTTTCTGTGGGCCCTGGTTTCTCTCCCACACAGCTCACTGCGTCTCACAGCCTGGGAAAAGGTTTTCTCCACCATGTCTTAAGTCCATAACACCCCTCTGTGTCTCCTTGGTATCTTGGACAACCTTTACCGCATTAAAAGTTATTCTCTCTTCTCTTGTCTTGTTTAGAACTGCGAACCATAATTCTGTCCTGAGTCAACTGTGAAATGAATTATTTCTTACAGCTTGTACGACTGAAAAGTTTATTTATCGGACATTGAAAAGCCTGATCTTCACTCACCACATTCATTGACCACAAACTGTTTAAAATTTCAAGAATATAAAGGTTCGTAAAGAAAGGTTTTGAAATGTTTCTCGGAAAACCCCGTCCAGAATAGAGCCGAAACCCAACTGCTGGGAGAAACCCGCTCAGCGCGCTGGAGAAATGGCCCGGCAGGTCGTTGGTTTGCGGAAAGTTACTGAGCATTGAATTACATTATAAACCGAGGGGCTTTACCAGCAGGGTGGCATGTTGCCTCTGGTGATTTTACATCATTTGTTTCCGCCTCCCACCTAATACCGCTGCTTTCCAGGAGCTCTCAGAAAGGAGAACAAAACCCCACCGTGGACTTAGTAGTCTCCAGGTTAGTCGTGATATAACAGATTAACCAGAAAGTGAAATCAGATACTGGGATCTTTCCCCAGTTTTCTTTAAAAAGTCTCTTTAAAAAAGATTGATCAAAAAATCCCTTTTAGTGTCTAAAGAAGGTAAACTTCTGTTTTCAGCATTAAAGCATCTGCAGAGGTCACGTGTGTATAATGATGATCACAATGAAAAATCTGGATCAGGATTACAAGTCTGTACTTGTGATGATTTTGCAGCGACCAGGCGGTGCTGAGGGAAAACCTGGTCCCAGGCAGAGCACAGATCTCCATATGAGCCTCGACCTTTTGTGCGTAAAGCGCTGAAGTCGCCGAGGCCCCTCCAGAGGTTCGGACTCGAGGTTTACAAATAATCAATTGTGGACAATGAAAAGAAGCCGCGGTATTGTGCTCCGAAGTGGGTCAGACGCCTGCCTTCCGGGGAATTCGCAGGATGCCCAATCTCGTTGGGTCGCAAGAATCACCCCATCTCTGTTCCTCCGGAAGCTCCTCCCTGTTGCGTCACCAGGGAAATCTCGACTGAAGGAGGAGAGGGACGCGGTATCTTGCCCCACCCGTTTTCCATTTGCACCGCCTTCTGCGCGCTGATTGGCTAGTAATATCCCTTTCGTTCGTTTTGGTTGGCTAGTCAACATCCTGCGGTTTGAACATAAAAAATTCAAGTGCAGGGGGCGGGGCCTGACGGAATACGGGTGGGAACACAACCATGGGGGGCGGCAGCAGAGGTAACTTGCGGTCAAAGCACAATATCTCGCCCGGAGTGTGTTCAAACAGTGGGAACTACGTGAAAACCACGTAGTGTGTTTCATCCATTGATTCATTCATTCTTGTGTTCATTCATTCAGATCGCTCTCGTTCAAAAGCTCCCCACACTTAGTACTACAAGCACACCGCAGTGGAGAAAGCTGCAGAATAAAGAGGTAGAGAGACCCGTGAAGGCTACTGGAGTTCATTTGATGGGGGAGATGTTAATTAAGGGGCGGAACCCTCTCGTGATGGGGAGCGCAGCTTATTAAACCCCGTGCGCCCCCCTCCCGGGCAGACGGGGACCGAGGTGTTGCCCCAGGAGCCACCTGCCGGGATGTGGTCAGTCATCCTCCTTCTCCTGTCCCATCTGGACGGGGACTTTGTCCAGGGCGAGCTCGCGGGAATCTCTTTAGACGCAGATAAAGAGGGGAAGGTGTCGTTCCTCGCACTCGGAGACACTCTCTGCGTAAAAAGCAGGGTGGCGGGGGGCTTCACGGTGCTCCAGGTGTCGGATGGAGTGGAGGAGGTGCGCTCCGTGCTCGCTCCCTCTGGTGACCTGCTCCGGTGCTCGGTGACGGCAGACCGCGCGCTAGTGGAGTCCTTCATGCGCGCGTGCAGGCTCGGGCTCAGAGAGCAGCGAGCCGGACCGGCCGGTTCGGAGCTGCGGTTCTGGGACATGGACCGGGCCAAGACCACCTGCGACCAACTTCACTCAGGAGATGCGCACAGGATGCCCGCGCATGCGCAGAAACCCGAGGACATCCAGCCTGGAGCAGGTGGAGCAGGTGAGGTGCAGAAGCTCCGGAGATACAAGAGGGGCTTCACCTACCCCGGAACTCTGTGGTGCGGAGCGGGGAACATCGCAGACGACTACGGCCAGCTGGGTGAGGAGCATGCGTTGTAGTAAACACTCCGAAACCATACTTAATCTTAGAATAAAATATGTAACTTTTTTAAAGTAGGGGTCGGTCACAAATTATCAGACACTTAATAAAGGGGGTTGGTGTATTTTCAGGGGATAAATTAAGGAAGAGATGTTTCCTAGTGAAAGTAAAGCATGCAGTAAAAGACAGATGGGGATGATTCATGTGTTCACCTTCTCTGCTCCAGGAGAGTTCAGCGAGACGGACAGCTGCTGCCGCACCCATGACCACTGTCCACACATCATCCACGCCTTCTCCTCCAACTATGGCTACACCAACTACAAGTGGCACTCTCTCTCCCACTGCGCCTGCGACAACACGTGAGGAACTCAGGAACATCTCTCACCACCTGCCTGACCTTCTCACACCCTGCAGAGAAACTGAGCTCACACTCATTATAAAGGGCTCTGTATGGGGACGCCACGACGCAGAAGAACCCCTCTGGGTTCCCTAAAGAACCTCTAGGTGCCGGATCTGTTTGCTAAAAGTGAGATATGGAAGTGTGAAGAATGATTTAAAGTTTAACAGAAGAATCCAGAATAGCTCCTTAAACTGTTTAAGCCTACACAATCGTTCTTCACACTCCCAAATCTCTCTTTTAAACACGGAACCTTGAGGAACAAAACGTTTTTAAAGAGTGTGTGCTCAGCCCGATCTTGCAGTTCATCATTTCCGTGGCTTAAAGTCAAATGGAATATTTACTTCAGAATTCAAACTATTCAATAATATGAAAGTCTTTTCCCTCATTTTATCATAAAGTCGATCATGAAATGATGATATTCTACTATCAAATTGATTGAAGTCTAAATGTTTATAAATTAAAATGAAAGTTTATAATGTTTAAATTTAAGATGAAATGAAAATGCTTGTAATTAACATCACTAACTTCTAATAGGCAATTAAAAAAATCTTTAATCTTTCTTTTCATTTTCCAGCATGGCTAATTCTGCTCTGTCTGTCCTGCAGGTTGAAGGATTGTCTGCGGGCGGTTAATGACACCTCCTCACGGGTTGTTGGCCAGGCTTTTTTTAATGTTATTGAAGTTCCCTGCTTTGAATTCACCTTTGAGGAGCAATGCATGGAGCGCCACTGGTACGGAGTGTAAGTACAAAGCCTGTTTCTAAAACTGCTCAAACCATTTCAGCAGAGGCAAGATGTGATCTTATTTCAAACAGGGGGCACGTTGCCTCACGACCTGAATTGTGCCGTTTATATAAATAAGTTGAATATCTGTTACACTGGGAATGTGCCTTTAAATGAATCCTCACATGTTTTCCTTCTTTCCCACGGTGAAGGTGTAAGAGGTATGAAATGGTGCCCGTTGCAGTGATCAAAGAATCCATCCCATATGACTTTGGAGGCATTGAAGTTATCGATGTGTTGACTCTTGCTCCTTCAAAGACACAAGTGTCTGAGGCAAATGAAAACAAGCAAGAAAGAGCCCAGAGCTCTGAAAGCACCACACAGTCAATCTTTTCTGGATCCCAAGGCGCGGTCCCCGAGGAACCCTCGCTCACCAACGTGGTCACCGCAGCCGAAGACTTCATCAAAGTTCTTGCCACAGTTTCCACCTCACAGAGCTCCTCCGCAGACACTGGCAAAGGGGACGCACAGACCTCAGACCGAAAGAGGAAGAAAAACGCTGGCAAAAAGAAAAAGGACTCAAAGAAGAGAGGAGGGAAGGGGAGAGGGAAGAAGAGGAAGCAGAAAGACAGGCTTGCGAAGGCAGAGGAGGGTTTTGCCGGTGCCTCTTCTAACAAAACCGAGGAGCTCATCAGCAAGGGCCATTTGGTTGAAGACCATGGGAATCTGAAAAATTTCCGCAAAAGTAATGACAACTTCATGACGGGTGCATTTGATTCTGTGGGTGACACAGGGCATGCCAATAAAATGATGAGGGATGGGTACAGGAGGATATGCGATGAGAATCAAAGCAGCGCTGCAGCCGAAACAAATGCAAAGAATAAGGAAGAGATGCTCGAGTCTCACAAACAAATCAAGGAAACAGAGTCTTCACGTTCCTCATCCACAGCGCACATCCCTTCCACTATTCCCAGCAAACCTAGGAGCACGAGGCCAAGACAGAGACTGGGAAGAAAAAGGCACGAACATCTGACTGCAGCTTCCCTCCCTTTAGAAGCAACTCTACACAATAGAATGGGAGATGACTCTCCATTGAGAGCCACTGAAAGCTCCAGCCTAGCAGGTCAGACGACACACAGTCCCATCAGTCCAGCACGGGAGGAGGCACCACAAAGCTCAGAGTCCTGGGGTGAAAAGGGTTCAGCATTTATTGCCACCACACAGAACACGGCCATTGTTGGAACCAAAAGGCCGAGGTCGAGGCAAAGAGGGGGGAAAACAAGAAGAAGGAAACCTGGTCCTCCTTCCTCCCCCATCCTGAAGGAAGCTCCTCATGCTTTAACAGCACAAGACATTTTAGAGCTCAGTCCTGACGTGACTCAGGTGCTGACTGTTGACCTACGCCAGCAACCTCAGAGCACGGCAGAGCGACGGCAGCCTGGAGGACTGGAAAACCCAGCAGGAACTTCTGCGAGTTCAATCACAATTTCACCTGGTCAGGCTCTACCTAAAAAGAGACAACACAGGTTAAAGGGCACAAGAGACAGAAGGAGACCTGTACTAGCCAATTCCACCTCCAAGGACACAAGGCTTGAAGACATGATTACCTCCGTTACGAGTGCCACAACCATGAGAGCTTTACCCGACTCCCAAAGTTTGCCTCAGATAAAGAATGCTGAGGCAGCCACTGCCTCCTCTCCTCTACAGACCACCCCCCCATCATCACTGCCCCAAACCAACCCGGCCAGGAGAAGATTAAAGGACAGAAGTGGTGAGAAAAGACGTAAAAACAAAACCTAAGACTAAGTTAAAACTAAGTTTGACTTGAATTAGTAATTAGCCTTTTGATTTTTCCAAGAAGTTCCTGCAATCAGGTCAGGTCTGTTTTGTAAAATCTGCTGAACGTAGAGAGTCCAAAAGCACAGAGCATTCCAGCTGTTACACACCATTGTTACTGAATAAAATGTTATAATACTACTGTCGGGTTATTTTCCGCCTGAGATTTCTCATGCTTCATGCACAGCTAAGCAGATATATGGGTAAGTGTAGGTAATACCTTCATTCTTGCAGTGTTTTGCAATACTTGCCTTATACATAGCATCTAAGCCACATATCTTCAGCACATTGGCTGATTTTACTACAGCCTTTGTTCTAGCAGACTTTGGGTGCCCTCCCAGTCCTTCGCCAGGGGACTTAGGGCATTGAGTGGGAAAGGGTCACATTCTTTTCCAAAGGATAATCTGGTTTTGGTGCCTCCTACTAGACCTACAATTTTCAATGAGCATCAGAACAGCCAGGCTTGCAAAACTCCCATCAGCTGACCATCACATGTTCCTGCTGAAAAGGGTTTTCTCTGAACAGAACTGGACCTGGAGACTTCCTGTACGCTGCAGACTGCAGGAGTCCTGGCCACCTGGAAGGTCTGAGCATATTAAAGAATCACAAACAATGATTTGAAATGAAAAAAAAAACAAAGAACAAGAGCTAAAATATATTGAGAATTGTTCAGGCGCATTCTTTAAAATGGGTTTGAGGGATACAGCAGAGGGTTGAATGATACAATAAAAGTTTGAGTGATATTACAGAAGAACCTCTTTAAGAAAGTTCTGCTGCCTCATACATCTTTTTAAATATCAACATCAAACAATGTTTTTATTTTAAAGATCTTTTATGGCATTGTGCAAAGAACCCCTTCCGGCACCTTTTTTTTTGAGGAATTCAGATAAAAAGATCATAAAAAAGGTAAAACGAACAGAAAAGAATTCCATATATCCTCTTAAATCCATATTAATTAAAGTCCCACAGAAGGGAGAACGGCTAATAGGAAATTCCAGGCGTACGATTATTCAAAATATGGTGTGAGGAGAAAACCCCTCCCTCCAGTTCTGAACTCCTCCCACAGAGCCGCGCTGTACTCAGCACTTTTTCACTGCAACAATAAACTTTCTCTCAGCTCTTCATGCAATAACAGATCGTTTTCAGCAGAGATTGGCTGAAAGAAGTTCATAGTAAACTCGTTTTAATAAAAGCTGCGCAGCACTGAAGACCAGACAGTCCCAGCACGTACACATGTGAGATGTGAGGTTACGAAGGTGGGCCATGCGTCTGCTGGACATTTTCTGAGACATGTTCTGGCCTCCTTAGTGATGCGTTCAAGGACAGCGACCCAATCTCAAACAGTTTCAGTTTTAGGCCAAAACTCCAAAATGAGAACAGCGGTGCAGTGAAAGAAAAGATGACCTTTATTAGTCCCACAGGGTGAAATTTGCATTGTCATGGCAGAAAGTGGACAGAACATCAGTAAGAGCAGTAAAATATATAGTATAAAAATTATACAAACAGTACAATACACAATACAATTACGAAATATAAACATGCATGTGCATTTTGAAGAGAGTATATGTAAACCTAGATTATATGCATGTATGTACATGTTGAGTACATGTATGTCTATATGTAGTGAGTGGGTGTATAAATATGTGTAAGAACACGGTGGATGTGTATATACACACAGGTACACAGTGGAACATCGAGAAAAACGCTAATATTTATAAATTGCACATTTCTGAAGAAATTTTCCACCCCAAAAATACTACATCAGAAAATTGCTCTCAAAAAATATTGCCCATTAGAGAAACTACCACCTGTCAGTCTAGGGTGTACTGGATGTACTTGTGTGTGTGTAAGTGTGGTCAACTGTAAGATGTGTGTTTTAGAAGACGGGACAGAAGTGCACAAACCTACGCCAGCTCCATTTATTCTCGCTGCTGAGAACCAAACCAAGAACATACTGAAGCCCTTTGTAAAAACGTTCTGCAGTTGTGGGCCCTTCCTGACCCTCACGTTTCCATCTGGCATGGTTACAGTCAAACAATGAGCCCTTCCTGCCTCCCCCACTGCCCTGGCACAAACTCTCAGCAGATTCACACAGGAACGTCTTTTAGAAAAAAATTAAGCTTAATAATAGGTACTTAAGTGCCACCTTCAAAAAATTAGTCCTGAAATGCTGCCACACACTGCAGAATAATAGCTCTCAAATCTAGTCCAAAATGTATTAATTACTAATATAGAATTTAGATAGTCTTTTAAAAACTAAAACCATCTAATGATAAGAAATATTAGATGATACTCAATGTTGAACAGATTATAAATGTTTCCACTTCCCAGACGTCTTTCTGTCCTCTGAACTGTGTGGTGGAGAACTGGGCATTCGTCACTCAAACCAGACCTTCGGTTCTTTTCAGAAATCCTCTCTTCAGACAGGGAGGACATATTTGACATCATCCTGCTCCTATAAAAAACACAATTGCATTAATTTAGCAGCATGCGCGTGGTCATCTTGGAATATGCAAACAGTGCAAATGGCTTATTTCTGCAGATCCATTCAGACACAATAACTCCACAAAGCTGTTGACCATACTCTCATACAGAGGAGACCCTAGGGTCTGTTGGGGCCACAAGCAAAATTTCACTGGGGCCCCCCCTCTAACAAGTGTTTTTTTTACCGTAGTTTAAAGAGTCAGCTCTCGTTCGCCATCTAGTGGCTCTTATAGATCCAGAAACTGTGAACTGAAAGCCTCATTTTGCTTCCTCCAAAAACTCCAGGACCTTTCCCAAAGCCCACCACATCAGTCTCTCTGGCCAAGTTCCAGGGGGGCAGATTCAGCCACTCCCAAGTTGTTCCAAAGGTCTTGATAAAGTGAGAAGAATAAAAGTCCAGGCAAGAGAGAAAAAGAGAAAAAACCAAACTGCATGAAATGTACTGCATTAAAATCCCTCATTAGAAACCAAATGCAAGTCCAAGTAAACAAAAACAACTTTAAATGTAGTCTTTCCCCAAAAACCTACCAATTATCAAACCCTAACTTTCTGTTTCTTAAGGGCTTTAAAGATCCCAGCAGTGAGAACTTCAAGGCCTCTCCCCTGAGGGAGCAGAGACCTGGCCGAAGTGTGCTCATGTGGGAATGCGATATTAAAAGCTGTGGGACTAGAAGTGTGTGGTGACTGATTTATGCCTCGGCCCACATCGCTGTTCCATCCGGGCTTGGGGCGAACCGTGGGCATTCTGGTGGCACCGGAGAGAGCGCGCTGGTTAACCTCACCAGCCTCTCTCATCGTGAGGAGATCCAGCTCTTCAGCACTGTGGTAGACCCTAATGGCTTGTGTAGCCCAGCTCTGCAGACCAGCCGACCCAGGAAAACGCTGCCACCTCCCGCTTGATTCTTGGGCCAGCAAAACATTAATCAGCAAAAATAACATCGTTCTCAGCAATACAAATATCACACAGGTGCTCTGTTTATCTTCTCATATATGATCTGAAAGAGATCCACAATCAGAAAAAATAATATAATTCACAGTCCAGTGCTGTGCATGAATGCGCTCAATAAACCACCTTCATTAAAATCGATCCTATTTTTCATGAATGCCGAACAGAATGAGTTTATTTGTAGTTATGGCCTTTGCTGAGCACTTTAATGCCTTTGTGTTAATGTTTTCTGAATAAAAAATCCATAAACTCTATATCTGCCCCTCCTTTTCTCCACTTTCACCATAACATGATGCTTGACTGGGAAGATCTATTCTCAACATCAAAATGGGTTTTTAATGTGACTTATGTCTGTGATTGTTCAGTCGTATGACAAATAGAAGGAGAAGATTGAAGGAGGTTCAGATAGAAGGACATTGTATTTAAAATGTTAAAACAAACAAAAACCCAAGTGTGAAATAGTTCATTTTTGAGCCATGAATTTTGTTCAAAACTTTAAAAAATGTGAACTAATTTTAGCAAGCCCTGTAAGCACTTTAGGCAGCTGCCACTGTTAAGCGCCACTAGCAATGGACATAAGTTGTCACACCCAAACAGAAATCTCCTTCCAGCAAATTAAAGAGATCCTATGTTAAACTTTAATGAAAGCAGAAACAGACCCCAATACTCACTACTAAATCCCAATATTTGTGGGAGCTTTAAAATTGTACCCAGAGTACCGCGGGGTCACTAGGAATGCAAATGTAACAATTTTAAATATTAAAAGCCCCCCATAGAAAAGGATTGGGGCCTAAAATGCAAGTATTTGCACGGCTACAGCACGGCAAGCAAAGGGGCTTTAACATTTTACCCAGAGTACAATGGGGTCTTTAACATTTTACCCAGAGTGCCTTGAGGTCATGGGAAAATCATGGGCCATGGCTCATGGATATAAATATTTTCCCAGACTTTTAAATATTTTTTTCAAATATTAAAAACCACCCATAGAAAATGAATAGCGAATAAACTGCAAGTATTTGTGCGGCTCCAGCAATGGAACGAAAGCTTTGGGAGCTTTGAAATGTTGACCTAGAGTACCATGGGGTCATGGGGAATGCATGTGCAAAGGCCTGTGAATGTAAATATTTTCCCTGATTTGTAATATTAAAAAATGTTTTTAGAAAATGGATGGGGCCTAAAATGCAAAGGCACATGGGTGATACTATTTTCCTTGATTTTTTATCATTTTTAAAATATATGTATTTTCCTCAAATTACAAAAACAATATTCTTATCCTATATTTATATTAGTTTTTTTTTACTGAATTCCTTTTTTTTTATTTAACCCTTATAATTTGGATTATTCATTAACTTTAGATGCACTTTTTAAGAGAAGTACAGCGTTATTCCAGTCACCACCCAATTCTGCCTTTTTCCACTGAAATCCACAGAACTTACCTAATGAGGAAGCAGAATTCAATACCTTCAGTGTTCTGTGCCAGCAATAGGGCTGGGAATTTAACGTGTTAATTAGATTAATTAAACACAGAAAAAAAACGCGTTAATATTTTAACGCAATTAATGCTTTAAGCCCTGCCACTAGTTGGCAGACCAAATATACGTCATATTCTGCAGCAGCCAGAGAGTGCAGTTCAGTTCACAGCGCGTGAGGAAGTGTGTGAGATTTGGAAGAAAGAAACGCCAAAATGGCGAATAAAAAGTTGTCCCGTGTCTTGTGAATGTTTTTGCCGATTCTGACTCAGAAGGGGAATATCTCCCTTTTGTAAAAGGCGCTCGCCCGTCTCCCAGTTCAACTTCGGAGCGCAGCTGTGCCGTAGCATTAGTAGCTTTAGCATTAGTAGCTTTAGCATTAGCTCTCTCCAAACCTCCAGAGGGGCGGAGTCTCAGCGCTGTGGCCAGAGCGTGTGTGTGAGAGCTGGGGGAGGTAGGACAGGCAGCAGGGTGGTCTGGGTCTGAATAGGGCTGAAATACCGATGATAATGGTGGCGGTTTATTTGAGAAACGAGGAAGTGTATCAAAACTGTCAAAAACTGGAACCTAATTCATAGGTTTGGTTCAGTCAGCGATAAAAATGTCATGACCACTGTACCCTCAGTTATAGGCTTGTATTCAATAATAAATGGTGTAAAACTGCTTCTTGTAACGTCTGTATGTATGTGCGATTAAATGTGATTAATTAGATTAATTAATCGCCACACCATGTAATTAATTAGATCAAAAAAAGTGCTTGACAGCACTAGCCAGCAATGATCGGGAGGCTGCAGGAGCGGCAGGAAGTTTGCCAAAATCTCTACTTATTATGCCGGGAAGTCACCAATATGTTGAAGCAAGTGACTGAAGCTCAGCCAAAGCCCGAACTTTAAATTGATTCTAGGGGCCAAACTTCTTCTAAGTCCAAACCTCAAGCAGAGTCAGATGCAATGTTGCTGGTTTTCTCCAGGTCAGAGCAGGAGGCCCACGGGAGCTGCACTTCCAGTCTTCCAGGCTCACACTGCAGCCCATTCTAACCCTGAACTGAGTTTGTACGTTCTTTACTACAGTATCCCTCATCCTCATTGATTACATTTGACACACATCTGTTTTATCGGTGCTTTTCATCCGGGATGGTAATTGAACAATCTAATTATAAATGTAAGCACAAAAACCTCAGGAACCTCTGATTATTATTATGGCCAGCTGTTGAATCGTGGTGTAAATGCTTGACTGATGGGAGGTGCAATCAGTATGAAAAATTATGTTGTCTCTTTTATTATTTACAAATACCACTGCTTAGACTGTATCATTTTGCCTGTCAAAGCTTTTATAAAGTTTTATGAAAATGCTAATTTTGTGAACGGTTAAAGTTTCCCAGTGTTATACTAAATTCTTTAGCTAAGTTCCTTAGTGAACTGTTATTAAAGCAATACGCTTTGCTAGGTGTTAGGACTTACACCTAGTTTGTTCTTCCTAAGTGGGTTTTAGTTCTTTTGAAAATGATTTTTAATATTGTCCAATATTATCCAGACTACATTGGCTTCCTATCAAATATCGTATTGACTACAAAATTCTCCTACTGACCTATAAA
>JBBKCR010014488.1:0-12446 GCA_037577295.1 Ladigesia roloffi | reverse complement strand
AAAAGAAGCAGCCAACCTTTTACCATAAACCTCCTGTGGTTCTTTGATGTATTTAATGCTATTCCCAAGGATAATAGTCCAAATCCATAAACTGTACAGGGCTTATATTACAGTGGTTTCTAAAGAGTTCAGAGCTCAGAAGAGTCCCAAGAGTCCAGTTTAGGAGCAGAAACATTACTCAGTATGGAATCTGCTTTGATGACTTTTGACCAAGTTATTAAGTCTCTTCTGTAAACTTTTTACCCTTTAAGTCGAGACGGGTGAAGCACTACACCAAGTGAGCTTCACACTGTGGCCGTTGCAGCTGTAATCTTCAGGGCATCCAGCAGGTTACACTCTCGAGCTTTTTGACTGTGTATTATTTCCAGATGAGACTCTGGGGCCCATCCCCGATGTCTGTCAGATAAACGAGTTCCCTCCACCCAGCCTGCACAAACCAACATACAAACAATCATCAATAATCAGTGGTGCTTATAAATTAATTAAACAAATCAGCACAACAAATGCCCGACACCTAGGTTTTTTAAAATGGTTTAAAGCCAGGTTTCTCAACCACTGGGCCGGGGACCCCTGATGGGCCACAAAGGTTTTTGATTGGACCGCAAATCTAAAATTGAGACAGGCCATTTTTTAATTTATATATAATAAAAGTATGTAGTTGAAAAAAATGCATGTAGTATGAAAACAATTAGTTTCATAATATGCAATTTACTTCTCAGTACATACAGCCCATATTTAGCTGAAAAAACAAGCCTGTTATAATGATGGCACAAAAAGCACATTTACATATTTCTGCATGTTCAGGCCACAATTTAGTTTTGACCATCTACAATAAATGGTTTTGGATTGCTTTTATAATGAAGCAAAATAAGGAGCAGCTAACTGGAACAATGAAAATGTAGTCCTAAACACATTAGCCTTAATTCTAGGGGATAATTATTCAGAAAAGTGGTTTATTATTTACAAAAATAACTTTTGGTGCATAAATCCACAAGGACATAGGATATGGACTCTTTAACAAATTGCCATTGTGTTTTTATAATAAACTATAAAAGACTATCTGTAAATATCTGTAACAGTGATAGGTCTATGTTGGGAATAATGCCAAACCCACACATTTTATCCCTCTAGCTGTGTTCTTTTGTCATTATTTATTTATCTTTCTCTTTCTTAGCTGTACTGAAACTAAAGTAAATATAGAAAGACAATTTTATCCAGCATTAATATCTCTCCGTTAGTAAATTGCACCTGTTTTGTGTGTTAAATGGGGATGACAATGGTCAGTTCCTCTGCTCTTCACTGGAAAACCTCTAAAATACCCAACTGATTGTGTAACATTACACAAACTGTTGGTGAATAAGGCACTTCCCAGAGGCCTGTGATTATGTCTACTCAGAAAATTGTTGCCACTTCCTCACCATCGCTGCTCTGCTGATGAACCAAAAGGACATCAGCCTTTTCCAAGCTGAGCTCATCAGGCTGCTGGGCAACGAAGGCTCTGATGCACTGCATTTGAGAAATGTCTGTGAGGGAGTAAATGCAAAGTATTTAAATATTCGAGTCATTGCATAGTTCTTTAATGACACAGCTTCCTTCTGGGTTAGAAATGAGCCATACCCTTTGCGGCATTTAAGTCAATTTCAGGATGAGGACGAGAGAGTGCAGAAATCCAGCGCAGTTTATCAGCCCTGCAGGAATAGCACACAGAAATAGCCAGTATTAACTGCCGATTTTATCTAGAATATTATCAGATGTGGTGAGTATCAGAGCAGACAACATGATCTGCTGCTGCAGCAGTAAACCACACAAGCTAAGCTGAAGTGATTCTTACCACAGCTGTTTTAAGAAACAACAGCTATGACAAAAAACACATCAGTGTTTAAAAATTAATTGACTGTAAATTGTTTACAGTCGTCAAAAATTTAGAAAGACCTATTATAAGAAAAATAAGTGAAATATAAATGAAAAATGGGACTACAGATGATAGAATAGTTGATGACAGCAGGATATATCACTAGGTTTAACCCTGATGGTGAGGGTGCAGATGTGTTGGGCTGCTTTTCCTCCTTGGATCAATTATTAACAAAAAAGGATCCAGCAGTCAAGAAATATGAAAAAGAAAGACAGAACAATGTTAGGGAGCTTTAAAAGATATTCCAACATAATGATGTGCCTCCATGAACCAAATTCAAGATACGCAAGCTCTTTGTGGCTCTTTACAGATGTAAAAACTGGTAAATTAAAAAAATAAGTCAATAGTATTTGTATACTATTGTATAGTAAACTTTGGTTTAGACTTTTTAATGTCAATGGAAAAAAAACAAGACATCCTTGTTCAAATCAAGCCTCACTCTTCACTCACATTTTGTTTTGAGCACATTTTGAAAAAAAAAACTATTTATTATGCTTGGAACAGCTTAAGGCAAAAGAGGAAGAGGACAGGCAGCAATTAGATGGATGGAAACAGTCCAGAGACTAACACACCATTAGGTGGACCCAAACACGGGAAGCGTTTACCAGCATGTACTATTAGTGGTATTATTATTTTTTATATTCATTAATTATTATTATTATTATTTATTATTACTATTATTATTATTATTATTATAATTATTATTATTTGTAGTAGTAGTACTAGTAGTAGTGTTAAAAAGGAATTATAATAATATTTGCCACACAATGGCACGAGTTAAAAATAAAGACTATTTTGAGTATTCTTAAATTGTTTCATATCTGATAAAGTGACGTTGCCTGGATTTTGTAATCCAGGCAACTTGTAATATATGATGTTATTTATAATGGATATCCAACATTTTGTACATTAGATACAAAACACTTCAACTTCCATGTATGAACACTAATCTGCCTGTCATTAAAAAATCATTGGGTTCACATATATCCATTAGTTCCCTCTTAAATGAAAGAGGTTTCAAAATAATACAGAACAGCAATTCAGAACAGAAATCATTAACTGAACCTTAAAGGCACAGTAACAAAAATATATATATATTTATATAGGGAGGCCGTAAAATTATGGTAATTTTTGGTGCATAAAATCATACAAAAAAATGCAGGAACATGTAAGATATTTAGCCTTTCATAATCACATTAATTTACTTTATAGCAATTCTGAAGCAGTCTCTGCCAATGTGCTTTTAAAAGTATACATTATTGAAAGAGGACTTTACTCTTTCACATGCTTAAATATATTTAAATATATGCTGAAATATATTGACGCTGTCCAGCCAAAACCTCATATGTCCAAAAAGAGCTATTTTTCAGGAAACATTAAATACTATGTATATTCTAAATAAATATATACTGTGTCATTAAAATTGGTACAACTATTTTCAACACTTTTCATTGGTTAATAATTTCTCAATTTTGCAGACCCACATGGAGACTGATCAATAGTACCGATTTATGAAAAAAAAAAAAAAAAGACCAAAACTGGAGTTAAGAGTTTTCTGCCAGACAGCAACGATACGCTTAAATATATTAAAGTGACTGGGTCGCATATTCATGTGAAAGTAAATTAGTGATTCTAAGGTCTATGAAGGCCAAAATGGCCTAAAACACATTCTGTTCTTCCACACTCACTGTGTCTCTGTGCGCAATAGCAGGGCCTTTTGGCTCAAGTGCAGGCGGAAGAGGTTTTTCTTCAGAGAGTGGAGCTTCACTCTGCAGTTTTCAGCTCGGAGCTCTGACACTGGAGCGTGGTCTATCACTGTAAACCGCCCACCTCTACACACACAGGGCACAGAGGGGAAAGCATTATGGACAGGTTAGCTGTTAAGCAATGAGGTACAATGCTTTGATATAAAAGTGTAAAACAGGGATGTGCTGAATGATGTGCTTGGATGGACAGACTCACTCTTTCGGCAGTGAGAGGAGCAGGTAATCATTAAAGAGATGAATATATGCGCTTCTTTCAGTCTCTTTCAGAGAGAAATCCCTCAGCTCTGTGACCGGACCTTCTCTTACCAGCCTGCGGGACTGACTGATCAACGGCAGCGTCTGACACCCACACACACACACACACACACACACACACACACACACACACACATTTTGTTTATATTTGACCTCTTTTTTGTATCTTTAAGTCAGTGGTGTTAGTAAACATAGCATGAATATTTATTTTGCAAGAAGTGGTTATAGGTTACTTTTCAGTCCATTCAATGACTTCCCTTCTATCTTGTTACACCATTAAAGGTCAAACCTGCATCATGAAGATTCTTCTTATATCAAGCATGCAAACTCAGCACATACAATTAAATGGTTGATGGCATGAAAAAACAATCTGTTCCTCATCTGTTTTCTGTCAGTTTGTTCTAGAAGTGAGTAAAAATACCAGCTTTATTCATATCCTGCTCCTATGATTTCAATCTTGCTTCAAATGCTTAAAAAAGGCTCAAATGAAGTTTCTGAACTACATAATTTCAACAAAATTATATATAAGTTGTACAGACCTAATATTCAGGGAAAACTACGTGACCCGTAAACAAAAGAACAAGAATCCTAACCAAGCAGAGAAATGGCAAGTAAATATCGTCCTTTCATTTTCAAAATCTTTCCATTTTGTCATGCAATTACCATAAAGTATGTTATTTGAAATGTGTGTGGACTTAGGCTTTCACATGAATGACAATACATATTAAACTAACATGTATCAGACATTTTCTTAAAAAGCTAATGTGCCAATTTGCTATTTGTGGTCAACTATTGTTCATTATATCCACAACAAAATTGGTTTTATTTTTTGTATACGAAAATGTATAGAAAAAAACACCCCTAACATCATATGGTACTCCATTTGAGAATAATACATGTACCATAATCATAAACATGTCCTACAAACGTGTCCTAAACAAATTAACAAGCAGCTTGGTTTTATCTTACTAATATTTTCGCATGCCAAATTTTTTACCTAAATATTACAGCCATGTAACAATACACTCACCTTGCACTCAAAGTCCACTTTGGCATTGAGAGACACTAGTGATTCAATGCTCTTCATCTGTGAAATACTTTCATTACTTTCCTGAATCATCTGCAAAGATGAACAGCAAGATGGTCCACAGAACATGTAAGTTTGTGCACGTGTGGAGTCAGAAGGAGACAGAGAAAAAAATTGTATACTTGTGTGTGTATTTCTTACTTTTTCCAGTAATTTCATAGCTTTGATAGCTTCTGCTTCATCCTTTGTCTTTGGAGCTGTTCTCTTTACAATATTCTACAAAACACAGAGGAGTGGGAAAGAATGAATCTGAGAACACTATGAGAAGAGGCTTAAAGGAACACTGGTATATGTGGCATTTTCTAACACCTGCAAAAGAGGAAGATTTAGAATCAGCAGTACGCTAATGCAATATATGCATCAGACACTCAGGCAGGATTGGGGGCCCGAACGGTACACGAAAACAAATATAAAATCATAATTTAGCTTGCTTTACTCTATTTTAATTTTTTAGGTTAGATGGCCACATTTGGGTTTGTAAATTCACAGGCATTCTCGGGTTCTTAAAAAATGCTCCATTCTAGAAAAACACCAAGTCGGAATTAGTCACGGCCATGGTGATACAAACCACGTGTCTGAAACGTTTAATGCCGTTAAAAGCTTCTTCACGGCAGGCCATTGAATCAACTGGATACAAATGTGCTGACTCATGACTGAGACACATATTTAAGCACATATATAGTGAAGAGATACATGCAAAATACAAAACAAAGTACAGGGTCTTTCCAAATTCACAACACTTTACCTTTAATATGAAATATAAAAACTCAGATTGATAGGAAACCTCTGGTTCCTGTCACCCCCACCGTAAATAATGTCACTGTCAGTAGATGTTTTTTACTATTTTACATCAAAAATTCAAACTCCAATTAAACTCTGTTTCAGTCTGAATAACTGACTACACAGAACTTTTAAAAATGTGTTTAGTTGTTAAAATGGTATTCATGTGATTTTTAATTTGTGCTAACACATTTCTCCATTTCAGCAAAGCGCAGTCAAAAGAAACATAAAAATATAACATAATACAGGCCTGCCCCACTGATATTGTCTGTTTTTTCCAGAGATTAAACAAGCAATTGATCAGTTAAATTAAATAAATGATTTACATCTAATAATATTTACTTCCTAAAAGTATAACATGCGTGAGAAACAAATTTCATCTATCAAAAGGACTGCAGAATCAGGCCCATCTGAAGGTCAAGAAATATTTCCCATTTTCACATCACTCTCTATAGCCTCACTAAGAGTGATTATTTGTGCGTTAAACACTGATGTATTATTTACATTACAGATGCACATGATGCAGGCAAAGCTGGGTGGCTTCATCAACTAAGGATTGTTTTGTGTCTAAAAATGGTAATACACATGGGGATCGGCTTTCATCGGGATAGGACAGGTCTCTCTGCCTCAGTTGGAATGGAAACTAAAACAAACAACAGCTTAACTCAGCAAAGTTCACAGAATTTCCAGCTCTGTTTACAAAGCATCGTTCAGAGCATTCTCTCTCATATAGACATTTGATGTGATATGTTCTGCTAATCACAGTGAACTTGAGGAAGCTGTCAGACAACAACCTGAAGAGTAACACCTTAAAGGCAACAGATCTTTGAAATGCTCACGAAGCTCACAGACACATAATAGAGGACACGTAAATTTCCAGCATGATAGCATGTGTGGACACAACAAAAAGCATAGACACTGTACTCTGTAGCACAGGATTCATGAAATTCTGTTTTTTTTTTTTATTTTCACCTATTTCTTTCTGGCATTTATGTTAATATATTTCTCTGTATCATATTAAATTGTTTTGTAAAAAAAAAAAGACTTTCTAATGTTTTAAGATTTCTAAAATTTTACACACAATGATTATTTAGAGTGTGATATCTAATTCTAATTCTGCATTATTGATGCAGCGTGAAACATTTAAATCAAATAAGGGAGGTCAAATATGTAGCCTGTGGACCAAAGCTGGCAGGGGTTATCTTTCTGTGATATTTTCTGTAAAATCAAATATAATATAATATGAAAACAATTTCAAACCATGTATAATTGCAAATAATAAAATATAAAGTTTGAAGTAACTGAAGCCTATGGTAGATGTTTTGACGCTTCTGGAAATCTGGATTAAATAGTGTTTTCTCTTTCCCAAGGCAGAGTGTAAACAATTGAAAGAGGAAGTACCGGTACTTGCACCAGCAGTTTATAATGTAAAGAGATATGGTACCTGTACTAGCAACTTAAGACGAGTTATTCTCTGAAATGGGAGAATGAGGAAAGAGCGGAAAGGAAGCCTCTGGCACTTAGGGCTGTGCTCCAACTTCTCCACAGTGTTGCGGAATCCAGAGTTCTCATTCCTGTAAAAGACAGCATAGAAAATGTGAGCGGCTGGGAGGAGGACCAGTTGTAGGTGGGGAGGGAGTGGTTAAGTACAGCAATCACAGCAGTAAAGTTGCAACTTTGTACGGTCTATATAGGAGGCACTTACATTAATCGCTGATATGTTTTATCTTGGTACGACTGGTTGGTGAGATATGGAACATAGACGGCTCGAAAACGTGGACAGTGTTTGATGATGATGTCACAGATGGTAAAGTGCATAATGTCACTTTCAACTCTTTCCTCCAGTTGAGTGAAAAAACTACAGAACACAATGAAATGAATTGTTAAAACACCATTATACAACAGAGCCTGAGAACCAGACTCTAGCACAAGTCTGTTTTTAAAGCAAAAGGATTTCTGATGATCTTTAAAAAAAGGTATTACAGACACATTAAAAAACAAAATCAGATACTAATAAGATTTTGGAAGAAATCTAAATATAAACAACTCAGAAAGGCACATTAGACTATTCGTGTCATTTGTCACCTGGTGTTAAAGCGATGTGGTGCCCTAGATCCACTAGAGCATTTGAGCCAACATTATTTGTTAGATTATGTTTATATATGACACAGGAGATTTTAATGTAATCATCACTTTCTTATATATTTTGTCATGTTATTAGCCGACACCCCCAAAAAAGTTAAAAATGTCTAAATAGAATAAAATAAAAAAATGAAATAACTTGAACATATTAACCATTATTAATAAATTATTAATTAAGGTATAAAAGGGAGAATCTCTTAAACTAAACCCACTTTCGCTATATTGATCTCATTTTCTACCTGTGACTGATGGCTCTCACATCACCAAGTCGGGAAAAAAGCCAGTTCTTGTCCTGTGTAGTCAAATGGGAATTCAGTTGCTTGGATTTCACAAAGTGCTCCACAATGATATCCAGACTGCTACCATATGATGCCTCTGACGTCACAACCTCAAATCTCACCTATAAAACACACAGCCAATTAGATTTGTCCTTCATTATGCAGGGAGCCATTTGTAATCCAATGAACAGTGCGTCACCTCCTGCAGGCGTCTCTGGTCTTCACTGAGGTCCTTTATCTCGGGGCTGTTCCTCACTCCAGGCAAGTCCTGCCAGAGCATAGGTGATGAGGCAAAGGATTTGGACAGTCGAGGGGACACGGGCCTCGGAGGGACATAATGGGGAATGGGTATCCCCACCCTGGAGTTACTAGGTAATGAAAGAGAGACTGGATGGAGAACAGCTGGAAGAGGTGGGAGGGGCCGACGAGCTGGAGGAGGGGAGGGAGTTGGAGAGGAGGATGCCGGGACAGTTGAAATTTCACCAAATACTGAGGACACATCAGAATGAGACTGATGCAGGATCTCCCTGTTCTGGACCACCTCACTGTATTGCTGATACAACTGAGAATCTATGAGAGAGCAAGAGAGAGGGGTGGGGGTACTTGGTTAAATAAACGCGTATAAAGTGGGCAAACAGTCATATAGTCATGTGAAATGACAGAGATGTTTCCAACTCCATGGTACAACATGTCCAGGCAACAATATTGCCTGGAAACATATAAGCTCCACAACCTAGTTAAGAGTTCCAGAGACGTTCAGCAGCTGTTCTGCAGGTTCAGAGAGGTTTACATGCACAAACCTGCCCTCAGCCCATAAGAATCACAGAGAAGCCGAACAGAAAAAGCACCTCTCTCACTTATTTCAGCAAACTACCAAAAATGTTCACTTTAGTTACAGTTTACATTTTGTAGAATGTTTTATTAGCATCCTGTCATCGCTCCTGCCATAACAAAACCTTGTACCAAAACATCACTTGACATTGTCTGGCCATTTCTCTGTGTCTGGACTGTTAGAAATGATCTAAATAGTTAAAATCTTTGTTCTGTAATGTCACTTTTCTGATAATATAATGTTTGTCTCAGATGTGCAAAGTTCTCTTACTAGGAAGGCATATTTTAGGGTGCAAGGCTACATGCAAGATGCCTGGCGGGATTTTATCTCCACAGGCATTCATGAAATGTCTGAAAATGGGAGCCAAGACGTCCCTTATAATATGTTGTCTTAGCTGCATGTACCACTGCACTCTGACATGAATGCATCTCTCAAAGCTGAGCATACATATCATACAAATCAGCTTAAATACATTAACTAGCGGAAGATGAAAAAGTATTACTGTCTGAATGGGGAGATGTGCTGGAGCAAATCCAAGTATAGAAACTTACTGTAGAATTTTGAGTTTCTCATTCTTGTCCTGCTGATTCTTGCTTTAAACTTCCTACAAACGAGAGACAGAGATCAGATATTACTGCAGTTTGTCCTCTCAGAGAAAACATCTGATTTAACAAGTATACAGTAATGTGAGGGTGAACTTACCTCAGCTCTGATTCGTTAAAGCTGTGCCGCAGTTCATCGTATTCATCCTCATCTAAATGTTAAAGCCCACACAAAACAGTACTGTCAGTAATTTTTTTGTATCAGTGTACTCACTTTATTATGCTAATTTACTTAAAAACATACTCTATTATGTGTCTGCTTTAGTGATGTGAGAATGTAGGAAAGGTAGTGCAAGAGTATTGAAAATGTTCTTCCAGAGACTAACCCAGAGCACAAGAGCTCCAAACTTCACGCAGTTCAACCAAAGTTTCCCAGAGATCATTTTTATCTAGATTGTGAGTCATTTTCCAGTCACGGTCAAAACAACTTCCCAAACTCTTGACTAATATAGGCTATTAGTTCACTTACAAAAATTGCCAGGATCACATCCTTCAGTATACGCAAACACTTAAAGAACTATGCAACCATGAGATCTTGGCTACATTTTATGCTGAATGCCAAACATAAACTGATCTTAATCCATCTGATAACTGATATAAAACCAATGTATTTTTGAAAAGGCCTTTTGTGGGAAGCACCCCCTAAAATTGGGGTATGCTTTCAAGTGAGTTTGAAAGTGGAACAAAGTAGAATATGTAGAATCAATTACCGTATTTTTTGCTGGAATATAAGACGCACCCAATTTTAAAATAGGAAAATCTAGAAAAAAGGTGCCCCAAAACTTTTGTCCACTCTAGATACATTTCCTTTACATTAGAGCCCAGATTGGGCCCCAAAAATAAAAACAACATGACCCAAACCCGTGCACTTGTGTCCGAAACCAGCCCGGCCCAACAAATTGACTTTAATTATTTAAATTTTATACATGGGCCGTTGTAACACACGCTCTGAACCGTGTGTGCATTTATAAACTGACACCCTGCGCTGCTGGAGCTCCGAGCAACTAAAATGCTGCATCACGGCCCGGTCTGACCCGAGGGTGGTGGCAGGCAATATCGGACCTGGGTCGCATTCGAGCAGAGAATCTAAGGTCTAATTCACAGTGCCACACAATGGACAAAGGTTTTGGGACGTGACAGCGTTATCTATAAGTTCGAGCGTCCTTTACTATTTTCTCCCCTCCCTATCGCACAGGAAATAACATCTCGTCTTGTTTTAGTCAACGAAAATGAAGAGACACTTTAGCACAGTTTTTATATTGTAAACCACATTTAGTCTCATTCTTCTTCGTCAACAAAAATACATTATAGATTTCGTTTCGTTATGGTCACATGTCCAGCATTAACGTCGCGTCTCGTCATTTTTGTCACCTGAAATTGTTCATTGACTGCAGCACATGCAGTTTTGGGGAAGACGGCGAAAAATACGGTAATTCCCACTGCAACATTCAGTGACATTCGCAGATCAGAAACAGCAATTTGATATGGGTTTCTGCACACACTGAGATTTTCTACATTTGCATGTTACTCTGAAAACAATTACTATAATTCACCCAATTGCTAACAAATACATTTACAGAATGTAAATAAGTCCCTTTATTACATTGAAAATGTCAGCTATATTAATCACTAGTGACCTGTAAAAAGCCCAAAATATAATTAGCATTTAAATTATATTTATAATGTGCATCACCAGTTAATTGTTCAATATTTAATGAGATACTAATTGACAGCCAATGGCAACTGTTAGGGCAGCCTAAAATTTGACTCATCACCACACAGCCAGTTAACATGATGTCAGATATGCACTGTTACAAGCAACCAAATGCTACATGTGAATTAACTGATCTCCCACAGAGTAAAGGAGTCTCTAGATCGTCTTATTTCGTCACCATAAATTCGACACATACTGGATTGCAACATACTGAACTCAACTAAATTTAACTAAAAAGGAGGTGCACTCTAGAGAGTAAGGGTTAAAAAATTATAAGAAGAATTTCTCATAAAAAATGTGTGTGTAAAAATAAGAGAATACAGATTTTCTATACATGGATATACAAAACACTTGCTATACATGGATTTTACACTCCACAACATATATTAAGGAGACATAAATTAAAGAATGTGGCTTTCCTTGAAGCACAGGAGTCAGAAATATTTGTTAGGCTTTTTAATGCATTTAATGTTCGTTTTATCCCCAATATTTTGTGGTAAATTACTTTTTCTATTAGAAAATGCTAATTAAAAAATTGCAAAATATTAAATTATAAGTGCCATGACTTTTGCAAGGATTACGTTTTATGGGATTTTTTTGCTTTAGTCTGTGGATTGTTTTATATGTTTTGCAATAGATGACACATTGCATCCAGGCAATATGCTGCACTGGACTGCTAACGTAACAGAACATAAGTGTGAAGTCTGTCTTAAGTATGAAGAAAACATGAAGAAACACATACTGTACAGATCAATGTGTGGTTAAAAAGAGTTCTTCTTAGGGCCATGTAATAAAACCTTAGAATAGCCTTATCTGGATTTGTTTTTAAGAGTGTGTGTATACTGTTTTTTTCTCTTCCTACCATTCCTTGCCATTTTACTTGATCTAAAATGTCCATCTGTACTAAAAGTGTAATAAACTAGTTAAAACAGTAAAAATCTGTACTGTACCTCAAAAAATTTTCCAAAACTCAGATTGTATTCAGACTGTAGTATTACAGTCACTATGAAACACAATGTACTTAAAATATTCTTAACTCTACCTTAATTTATACACCAAAAACCTTAATTTGAATTAA
>JBBKCR010014478.1:1849-12447 GCA_037577295.1 Ladigesia roloffi | reverse complement strand
CTTTCTCTCTCACTCTCTCTCTCTCTCTCTCTCGCTCTCTCTCTCAGTATTTTCATTACTTTAAGTTAACTTTATTGCTGTATTTACCTGCTTATACCAAAGAAACCGCGCTGCATGAGTTTATACAGGGGGAACATCAGGGTTTACATTCTAGCACTGCGGGAGTTCAGTGTAGACTTTACAGCACAGGTACAGGTTTACCTTTACAGTTTCAAAATGAAAGTAAAATGTTTTGTGAGCGTATTTAGAGTTTACACAATAAAAAGTAGGATTTTTTGGCATCACATCAAAACACTGTTCAATATATGCGGGAGCTCTTGGAACGTAACCCCTAAGAGAAGAGTGTTTATATATGAATAAGACACTCAAGATCCTTCATTTGTTACATAGTGCAGGTAGAACCCGCGGTGTGTCCTGACTGCTCCTTATCAGGACTGGAAGTAGTGTGAACTGAACCGGTTTGGGGCGTCTGTGGGTAAATGCTGAATCGTGTTTTCTTCTGAACCCGTTTTCCTGCTGCTTCACCTCCGATAAAGTTCTTGCAGGTTTTGTGCTGAATTCATTTTTGTGCAGGTTCAGTTCAGAGAGAAACTTTCCAGGCCGGATTACTGCAGGAAAATCACTGAGCTCCAATCACCCACCACTCAGAACCGCACGCGCCGGAACCCCTCCCACCTGTCAATCACCACAGGACCAACTGTCCATCACAGGCCCGCTGTGCCACCTGTCAACCACAGCCCTGCTGGACCACCTGTCAATAACAGTAGTGCTGGACCACCCATCAATCACAGACCCGCCAGACCACCCATGAATCACAGCACCTCCAGACCCATCAATCACAGCCCTACCAGACAACCCATTAATCACAGCACCGCTGGACCACCAGACCATCACAGCCCCGTCCCACTGAACCACCCATCAATCACAGCACCGCTGGACCACCAGACCATCACAGCCCCGCCTCACTGGACCACCCATCAATCACAGCAATGCTGGACCACCAGACCATCACAGCCCCGCCGGACCACCCGTCAATCAAACCACAGCCGGACCATCTGTCAATCACAGCCCCACCGGACCACCGGTCAATCACAGCACCACCGGACCACCTGACCATCACAGCCCCGCCGGACAACCTGTCAATCACAGCCCCGCCCCACCGGATCACCTGTCAATCAGTACTGGACCACCTGTCCTTCACTGCCCCACTGGACCACCCATCAATCACAGCACCGCTAGACAACCTATCAATCACAGCACCGCCGGACAACCTGTCAAAAACAGCCAAACAAACAGAAAAAGAGAGAATAAATAGAGAGAGATAAAAAAAAGAGAGCTAGATAGAGATAGAGAAAAAGAGACAGAGAGAGAGACAGAGAGAGAGATAGAGAGAGAGAGACAGAGAGAGAGAGAGTGTGTGGATCTGTGGTGTGAGGTCTAGACGAGCTGTTTCAGTTTCACTGATCTGGTCGCTCCTCGCTCTGCTGACCCGGTAAATTCCACCGCTCCGGAGTCTCAACACCTTCAGTAACACTCTCACGATCACACCCGCAATTTTCAAGGTCACCGACAGGGGGCACCGGCTCAGGGAATCTTACTCAGCCGCATTTAAACACAAATACAGTCCATCAACAACAACATGCTTCGTGTTTGACGGTCTCAGTCCTCAGTAACACACTCAAATTTTCTCACAGTTTACGACTTTCTGGGTCTGTAGGTCTTTATCTATACACTCGACTGATCAAAACTATAAGGACACCCCAGTGTTTCAAGCATACTTTATTGAAATTCAAACAGTTCATTTCCAGTGAATACTATTTCTGTATGATACAATACTGTGTCTGTACGATACAATACTGAGTCTCTACAATACAATTCTGAGTCTATACGATACAGTACTGTGTCTGTACGATACAATACTGAGTCTGTATGATACAATACTGACTATGTACGTTACAATACTGAGTCTGTATGATATAATACTGTGTCTGTATGATACAAAACTGAGTCTGTACGATAATATACTGAGTCTTTACGATACAATACTGTGTCTGTACGATACAATTCTGAGTCTGTATGATGCAATACTGAGTCTGTACTATATAATACTGAGTCTGTATGATACAATACTGTGTCTATACGATACAATACTGTGTCTGTACAATACAATATTGAGTCTGAACGATACAATACTGACTCTGTACGATACAATACTGTGCGTGTATGATACAATACTGAGTATGTACGATACAATACCGAGTCTGTATGATGCAATATTGAGTCTGTACGATACAATACTGAATCTGTACGATAAAATACTGTGTCTGTACGATACAATACTGTGCCTGTACGATACAGTACTGTGTATGATACAAGACTGAGTCTGGACGATACAATACTGAGTCTGTGCGATACAATACTTAGTCTGTACGATACGATACTGACTCTGTACGATACGATACTGTGCCTGTACAATACAATACTGAGTCTGTAGGATACAATACTGAGTCTGTACGATACAATATTGAGTCTGTACGATACAATACTGAGTCTGTACGATGCAATACTGAGTCTGTACGATACAATACTGTGTCTGTATGATACAATACTGAGTCTGTACGATACAATACTGTGCCTGTACGATACAATACTGTGCCTGTATGATACAATACTGAGACTGTACGATACAATACTGGGTCTGTATGATACAATACTGTGTCATTATTGTCTCTCTGCTGTTTCCACCCTGTAGTTTTTATATTTTAGGCATATTTGTAAACTCTGTAGGACTGATAATTTTGTCTGTTGTTCTGATGCTCCAGCAGGACAATATTTCCTGTCACTCTGTATGTAAAGTTTACAGCGAGGACTATAAAGGTCCTCTTGTTATTTAGAGCTCTGAACTAAACAGTGCAGCCACAGCTGCCATCTGGATGTTTAAATCTGGTCCAGTTTTGTCACTTTCTATAAATAATCGAAGGTAATTCAGGGCCAGAAACCGGGTGAACGAGTCTAAATCTATTAAAATATATTTCATGTTCCCCAGATTTCGTCACCCAAGTGAGGCATGTTTTGTGTTTGGGTTTGTTCAGGAAATGAAGAGCTTTTGATGACGAGAGGCGTTTCATTTCACAGTCATGAAAACACGCACGCCTGCTGCCACCAGCGCTCCACTTTAGACGGAAATAATAAAAAAATAATCTGTAAAATGTTTGATGTTC
The DNA here is from genome assembly GCA_037577295.1 of Ladigesia roloffi. Taxonomy (NCBI): domain Eukaryota; kingdom Metazoa; phylum Chordata; class Actinopteri; order Characiformes; family Alestidae; genus Ladigesia; species Ladigesia roloffi. The sequence goes on along the minus strand of JBBKCR010014478.1, from coordinate 9,226 downwards.
GGCACTCTGCGTTTTGTTTCTCTGCTGTTGATGCGATTTTCTGGAAATAACGATGGAACTCTAACGTTCCTGAACAGCATCCATGCTTTACTAACTGGACACTTTATCGGAAACACCACATTGTACTTCCATTCACTGGCCACTTTATTGGAAACACCATGTACTTCCATTCACTGGCCACTTTAATCAAGACACCACATTGTACTTCCATTCACTGGCCACTTTATTTGAAACACCACATTGTACTTCCATTCACTGGCCACTTTATTTGAAACACCACACTACACTTCCATTCACTGGCCACTTCATTGGAAACACCACACTACACTTCCATTCACTGGCCACATTATCGGCAACACCTTGTTCCACACTCTGGCCACTTTATCAGAAACACAGTCCACTTTATCATAAGCTTCCTCGTTTGAGGAGATCTGCTTTTATTAGAATGTAAATGTGTGACTGGAGGGTTAAAGTCTGTCCAGTCATGTTTAGTCCTGAATGGTGTTTCCCGCCCCCTTTCCAGCCCTGGGAGAGTTACGATGGGCTTCCTTTCCGGCGGCGGGGCTGTAATAAAGCTGTCGGATCCGACATCATGGCGGGAGCCTCGTCAGAGTGAGTGATGGAGTGTCATTCCGGAATAAAACGCTTCATAGACGGCTGGACTGACGGGACGTGCCAATCACAGCTCAAACCTCCCCTCCCACCCCCACTTTAACACACACATTCAGGATCTTCACCATAGAGGAACACAAGCAGAACAACACAGAGCTGCTTTTACAACAACCCACACCAGTGTTTGTTGGAAAGGAGATACTTTAGTGTGATTCTCACTTCGTTCTAGAAACATCTCAAATCAGAGAGGCTGAGGTCGTTAGGGCGTTTAATTGAAGAGTTAATTGAAGCCTCGGACTGTCCTCGTTTTTACTGTGGACACTTCTGGCCAATTAAAGGCCATGAAAACCACATTTTTAATTCCTTGTTACTTATTTACAGTTAAATCACAGAATTTAGGTTAAAATTCTTGAGACACTTGAGAAATATAGATTTGATTGTTTTCTTGCAGATTACGTAATTTATCTATTTTTGGCCAATCGAGCAATTTTATATAATATTTTATATAATGGCCATATATTTATATTTAACTTTAATATATCGTTATATAATTTTTTGCTACTTTTACTACAGTTCTCATAAATATAAAATATTTATTCCTTTGTTTATTTTTTATCCTTCTAATTCCAGTTTGTTTGCAGAATGTTTTGGTTATTAAAAAAAACTAAAAAACGTACATTTCTCTCATCTCAGACCTGCTGGGGCCGAAAATGGAACAAATCTGAAATATGGAACTGATTAATAATAATACATATTATTTTCATGTACTAAAGCATTATCTGCGCAATGAAGGTCCTCCTGTGTCAGAACTGAGTTCGTTTGTTCCACTGGAGCTCAGTGAGCATCACACCCCCCTACTGGACACTCAGTGTATTACATACAATTACTCATTCGGACAAACACGGATAAATGATCATCTGGAAGAAAAACATTAAAAACTACATTTCTCACGTGTTGAGTTTAGAACAAAAGTGTTTGAACCTAAACTGTGGGATTTAACTATAAATAACAAGGAATATAAAAATGTAGTTTTCATGGGTTTCTATTGGCCCGGAAGTGTCACGATGGAGACGAGTGATACAGGTATATCTAGTTGCTGTCTGGTGGAAACCTCATAACTCCACTTTTTGTCTTTGTTGTTGTTTTTCATAAATGGATACTATTGGTCAGTCTCCACGTGGCTCTGTACGATTCTAAAATTAATAACCAATGAAAAGTGTTGAAAATATTTGCACCAATGTTGACCACACAGTATTAATTTGTTTAAAATACTCATAGCCATTTTGGACATATGAGGTTTTGGCCAGACAGTGAGGAAATATGGAAAATATTATTGATATATTTAATAAGGTGAAGTTAAAAATGTAAAGACCTGAGAAAGCTCCAGTTTCATTCCTTATGCATTAACAGCTAAAATGGTCAAAAATGAAGTGAACTGGAAACAAGTGTCCCCCTTGGAGGACCAGAGGGTTCTGTGTCAGAACAGCTTCCTTTTCTAGATGCTCTAGAACCATAAAGATAGAACTTGGTTCTTTCGGAAGACTCACTCAGCTGATGTACTAATGGCAGAGCTGGATAATGCGGGTCACTGGGTTATTGGGGGCCGTCGTCTGTGTTTGGGACTGACCAGGAAACTTTAATCTCTACATCCGCATAACAGAGGAACAGGAGATGCATGAACCATAGGAAACGATTTTAAAATGTACAACATCTCTGATTTAAGATCAAACTTAAAATCTTTAATGAATCACTACAAGGTTCAAGTTCTAAAGACTAGAACCTGCTCTTTCCACAGAATCCCTCCACTCTACTCCACCACTGGTTGGTAATATTCTGGAGCCAGCCTCACCAGGACCCACCCCCCAGCTCTCCTGTGCCAGAAACTGTCCCTGCTCTCGACACAACTCGAACCAAAACAAACTAAAAGTGACAGAAATGTAAATTTTAATTAGCAGGAATAATTAGGATTACGAGATGGTCCCGAGGGTTCCCCTCGCACTTCACAGTAATAATCTTTCAAAAGCTGCAAAGTAGATTTTTGAACATCTATCTCATTATGTCTCTCTCTCTCTCTGGCACGTTCTTTCTCTCCCTCTTTCTTTCCCGGGCTGCTCAGGTGCAGGTCTGACGCTGGCGCGTGAAATCGGCCTCCTAAATGCTGCATTGTTCACAGTTACCAGGCCGTTGCACTCTTTTCTCCGAAATCGCAGCTCTAATTCCTAAATCAAACCGAGTGAATTCCCACAGACGCCCATTCTCCCGCACCAGGACTCGCCGCCATCTGCATAATAACTAGATTTTTCGCAAGAGGTGCGCATAATTTGGAAAAATTCGGAGACCTCCATTTCTCTGGCTCCGCCATGTTCCCCCTGAAACACCCACGGAGTAAAAAAAACCTGGAGAACGTGCCTCTGTCACGCAAGAGGCCCGGGCGTTTAGCATGCAGGGCTAGCGCGGCCTCGCCTCGAGCCCTTAGCGTCCGCCGGTGCGCCTGCTGACAATTATTTGAATGTGTACTTGTTTTAAGGTTTGGGTAGTTGGTTCTGTTTAAATACATTCCACTCTTTAAGTTTACTCAACTGCGTAAGCCTCAACAGGCAGGTTTAGATGTTCACTGTAACCAAATATAACAATAAAATATCCTAATATGATCCAATATGTATATGGACACAAACATAAGGTGCAGTTTTATCTGGTTGTCTTTAAAACGTTTTCCCCGTTGGTTATGACCAGGGATATGAGAGTGAGACACACGACCAGAACACAGGAAAAATACACAGAGACAAAAGTTTAACTCAGAAGAGTAGAGTTTTGTGTGTATAAAGAAAAACTGTTCTGTCCAGTGGTTTTTACAGAGAGTAAACAAACAGGTCAGGCCTAACGACGACGCCAAGGAAAAGAACAGAATAAAAACAAGCGTCCCTAAACCTGAGTGGCTAATTCTGTCCTATTCTATTACAAAACAAACCCACCTATTACAAACCTACAAGGGGTGGTGTCCACCACCGACTAGAGTTTGATCGATATTTAATTTTACAGAAACCGATAGCTAGGTTGGCCGACAACCGATTAATTATTTAAAAAATGGATGATGGATTAAACAAATAAAACTAAATAAAAACACAACACTCCATGTAAAATGCTACTTAAATTTATTACAAAAAAATCAAAAGAACAGAACTGAATCATGAAAAAGTGCTATATTAAATAAATATGAATATATTAATATATATTGAGGTAAATTAAAGTCATGATTTCAAACTGAAACAAAAAGTATCCTGGAAAAATGATCTATACCGATAACCGATAGATCCGGGATTCAAATATCGGTGCCGATTAATCGGCAAATCCTATAAATCGGTCGACCTCTACCACTGACCTATGGTTTCTAACACACAGGTTCCTACCGTGGTGTGCAGTGTGTCCCCAAGACACTAAACTAACCCAACCTGCCAAGACAAGAAACAAAGTGCCAAAATTTCTATTCAAAAAATGAATACAACAAGCCGAGAATTCGGCGTCGACACTATCTAATCTGAACAAGGGTCTTTACTTATTCTTTATTTTATTTATGTATTTTTCTTAAAATCTTACTTTTTAATATGTATATATTTTAATGTCAGTCTTTCATCTTTAATTTGATCTTACTTTTACTTATTTACTTTTAAATCTGCATTTGTGTGTGGACAGCAAAAAAATAATTTCACTGCACAGAGAAATGCAATTTCTTTTGTACACATGAAAAGAAACACTTCAAATCTTGAATCTTGAATAATGAACCACATTTGAAGGACTGAGTCTCTCCAACTCTTATTCTTCTCACTCTCTATTTTCTTCCTTCCATCAGAAAGGGAGAGCGGAGAGAGGAGGGCGCCGCCACTGCAGAAGAATAAAACACAATGTGGGGCGGCCGCATAGAACCTGTTTAGACCCGGAACCGTGTTTTCAGAAGATAATTGGGCCTGGTTATGAACAGATTAATAATTCAGCGCGGACGGATGAATAATGGATGGAGGAAAAATGCAACGACTTTGGAGAAAAAGACAGAAGAATCCGTTTGACTTTCCCGACTCCTCTGTTCTGTGCGAGGAGGGGAGGCGGTGGCCTAGCTAAAACACTTAACCCATATAGAACCGTTACCTTCATAGAACCCTTGAAGGACACAACTTAAGAACCTCTTTATTGAAGAACCCTTGAAGGACATACCTGAAGAACCTCTTTATTGGAGAACCCTTAAAGAACATACATGAAAAACATCTTTACTGAAGAATGCTTGAAGGACACACACATACTTGAAGAACGTCATTATTGAAGAACCCTTGACGGAATTATTGAAGAACCTCTTTACTGAAGAACTCTTGAAGGACATATATGAAGAACCTCTTTATTGAGGATCCCTTGAAGAACATACCTGAATAACCACTTTATTCAGGAACCCTTGAAGAACTGATGCCAGTTGATCTGGAGATTAGTTTAGTAGAAACCAAAACCCAGTGGAGGACATTCTTGAACAGTGTGGAGAGTGTTCTGGAGTGGTGGAGAATGTTCTAGCCAAGTGGAGAGGAACCTTTTTTCCTTTCTAAAAGAGTGTGAGTTGAAAAGAACAATGTAAACTGTAAACTTTTTAGAATCCATGGAGGACAGTGTAAGTTAAAAGCTGGAGAATATTCTAGAACAGTACATGTGACGTCGAATGTTCGTGAATGGTAGAGAACGTTCTAGAATGCTGTAAGTGTTGGAAAACCTTTTAGCACAATGTGAAGATTAAAGAACGTTCCAGGTCTATGTGTGTTCCAGAATAGCCTGGTGTCATTAATGATATTGTGTGGAAATCTTGAGCCCATCTCATTTCTCTATATATCTCAATCCCAGAGATCAAGACTCTCTTGTAGGTTAGTGAGTTGTTGAGAAAGAGTTCTCCAGGCTTCCTGAAGGACATTCCATAGACTCTCATTTCCAGTCCAGTCCCTGAACTGGACCAGTTTCAGAGGAATGTATCTGCTGGTTAAGACACACAGTGACCTACGTAAGAATCATTCAAGCAGAACAAAGAGCATCTAACTGAAGTTCTGAACCAGTGAAGAACCAGGAGCAGATGGTTCCAGATAATGGGGCGGTGATCAGTATACTGGTGGTGCTGAATGCTGAGTGGCTGGAACTCCTTTATCTAGGCTCGTTGTGTCTTTAGACTCTCTGCAGCCTGTCAGTAAAACATTTGCTCACATTTCTTTCATTTCATCTCCTCAGTGGGACACAGATCAGACAGTCTAACAGGAAAATAGAAATTTTGCACCAACAAGGAGATGTAAAGAAAAATGTTTAATAAATGAGAAGGGCTCAATACATTTGCACAGTATTATAGATATCCATATATAAACAGAGAGAGGGAGAAATAAGGAGAGAGAGATATTATACATATATATGTTTAGATAGAGAGAGATTTATAGAAGCACTGACAGATGAAGACACACAAGACAAATGAAGGAGAAGAAAGGAGAGAGCAGAGACAGTTGGGGGGAACAAACGGGGACATTTGGACACGGACGTGATCCGTCCATCACGAGCATGACCTGGACCTGGAGGAGGACTAACAGGGTGAAAACTGTGAGATCCACTTATTATCCAGAGGAAGAAAATATTTAACAGAAACAAATTCAACATTTTTCAGGCCACAAATGAAAAATATGGAAAAATATCCCACCTGCATCTGTCATAAGATTCTAGAGCCATATGATTGGCAGAGAACGCTCTACAGTGTGTGAATGGTGGAGAACATTCTAGAGCCCTGTGAATGGTGGAGAACGTTCTTGAGCCTGTTAATGGTGGAGAACATTATAGAACCGTGTAAATGGCGAAGAACATTCTAGAGTGTGTGAATGGTGGAGAACATTCTATATCCCTGTGAATGGTGGAGAACGTTCTAGAGTGTGTGAATGGTGGAGAACATTCTAGAGCCCTGTGAATGGTAGAGAACATTCTAGAGCCTGTGAATGGTGGAGAACGTTCTAGCACCTGTGAATGGTGTAGAACGCTCTAGAGCAGAATGAATGGTGGAGAATGTTCTAGAGCAAAGTGAATGGCAGAGAACATTCTAGAGTGTGTGAATGGTGGAATGCATTTTAGAGTTGAGTGAATGGTGGAGAACGCTCTAGACCAGAGTGAATGGTGGAGAACATTCTAGAGTGTATGAATGGTGGAGAACATTCTAGAGCAGAGTGAATGGTGGCAAATGTTCTAGAGCAGAGTGAATGGTGGAGAATGTTCTAGAGCCCTGTGAATGGCGGACAACATTCTAGAACCATGTGAATGGCGGAGAACGTTCTAGAGTGTCTGAATGGTGGAGAACATTTTAGAGCCTGTGAATGGTGGAGAACATTCAAGGGTGTGTGAATGGTGGAGATCGTTCTAGGGCCCTGTGAATGGTGGAGAACGTTCTAGCGCCTGTGAATGGTGTAGAACGTTCTAGAGCCTGTGAATGGTGGAGAATGTTCTAGAGCAGAGTGAATGGCGGAGAACATTCTAGAGTGTATAAAAGTTGGAGAACATTCTAGAGCAGAGTGAATGGTGGTGAATGTTCTAGAGCAGAGTGAATGGTGGTGAATGTTCTAGAGCAGAGTGAATGGCGGCGAACATTTTAGAGCAGCCCCCCTGGGGGCATTTGAAACCCATCAGGGGGCATTGAGAATGAGACAGCTGAGAGGGGGGGGGGGGGGGCGTTCAGACACAAAAAGGGGGCGTCCCTCTTCTTATTTAAAATTTTTAACC
>JBBKCR010014459.1:0-12447 GCA_037577295.1 Ladigesia roloffi | reverse complement strand
TTTTGTTCAAGGGAAAGGACTCAGTTTCGTGAGTTTACCGGACTGTTCACGGGTCCGGACAGAATATTCACTCGGTCCGGATCCGGACCGCGGTCCGCCATTTGGTGATGCCTGCTCTATAACTTCTCCCCATCACACACCCACATAAAAACCTATACAATCACCTGCTGAAACTTATATGTGCAACTTACATTGTCTGAAAAAACAATTATCATTTGGCACAATAATTTGGCACAATAATTCTGCAGAAGTCAAGGATTTGTCAGACATTTAATTAACAGTAATTGAATATTTGTCTGACAAGCCTGTACATTGCGTATCCAACTGTGTTGTATATATTTGAGAGTCCATGGGTTTCTCAGTTCTACAGTATGTAGAGCTCTTACCTCCACTCTCGGGTCAGCTGGCTGATTTGGTCGGCCACAAGACTTTGCTCCAGGAAAGAAACATCCAGAGTCCCACTCCGCTCAGTACCGCTGTCCTTTGCTGCTGCCACCTCCATCACACAGTGGGCAAAGGCCAGTGTGAAGCGCAAGCTGGCCAGCATGTCTGTGTGACCCTGCTGTGGTTGGACAGTAGACAGATGACCTTACATGTCCTTTGAATTATACGGTTATACAGATTAGAGGTCGACCGATATTGAATTTTACCGATACCGATAGCTAGATAGGTCTGTACTTGCCGATAACCGATTAATTAACTGATAGCTTTTAAAATGGATACTGGATTAAAAAATAAATAAATAAATGAACACACAACACTCCATGGAAAATAGCACTGAACATTATTACAAAAAAAAAAAAAAAAACAGTACTAAATCATAAAAATGTGCTATATAAAATACATATTAATATATTAATAAACAAAAGCATATCCTTTCCAGCGATTTTTGCCTATAGAGGTGGCTCTTGCCATAGATATGTTGGCTCTCGCACTGTATAAGGACTAGGGATGGGTATGGTTAAGGTTTTAACGGTATTACTAGTTCTATCAATACCGCTTATCGGTACAGTATTTTATCGGTACTCTTATCGGTACTTCCATTGTGTTTTGTAGTTAAAATCTAATTGAGAACAGAATAACAACACTAACCCTAATTCTAACCTGAATCTAAAAAAGTTGGACTCACTGCAAATTAAGCTTTAGGTGAGCTCTGCTTTATTATTTTTTAGTTTATTATTATTATTTGTAAATGCAGCACAATAGCATAGTCATTTTAATGTTTAATATTTATTTAGGCTACTGCAAAAAATACTCAAAATATTTAGCCAATATGTAGGCTGTATGTTACTGAATGTGTGTTTATAAAATATTAACAAATTTAGAGCGCTTGGTTGGATGTTTTGATACATTTCTCGTCTGTATATGGGAGAGATTGGAAGTGTGTGTGCGAGAGAGACAGTGAGAGAAAGAGAGCCTGTGCTTGTATATGGGAGAGATTGGAAGTGTGTGTGTGCGAGAGAGACAGAGAGAGAAAGAGAGCCTGTGTGTGTATATGGGAGAGATTGGAAGTGTGTGTGCGAGAGAGACAGAGAGAGAAAGAGAGCCTGTGTGTGTATATGGGAGAGATTGGAAGTGTGTGTGTGCGAGAGAGAAACAGTGAGAGAGAGAGCCTGTGCGTGTATATGGGAGAGATAGGAAGTGTGTGTGTGCGCGAGAGAGACAGTGAGAGAGAGAGCCTGTGCGTGTATATGGGAGAGATAGGAAGTGCGTGTGTGCGCAAGAGAGACAGATATAGAGAGAAAGAGAACCTGTGTGTGTATATGGGAGGGATTGAGTGTGTGTGTGCGCGTGAGGAAGACAGAGAGAGAGAGAGAGAGAGAGAGAGAGAGAGAAAGAGAGAGAGAAAGAGAGATCGAGAGCCCTCTCCTCTTGTGTGCGTGTGCGAGCCGTCTCCTGTCCTCTTTTTTAACTTCTCCAGTACAGACAGCAGAACCGTTACCGTTAAAGATTATCCATGCTTTTATAATTAGGCACCGGGGCCGAGTAAGAACCGGGTTTCGGTACCCATCCCTAATAAGGACAACGGACTGTTCTCAGCCGCTTCAGCTCTGACGCAACCCGGAAAAACTATCGGCGTGGATTTTTGCTGATAACCAATAGTTCCAGGAATCAAATATTTGTGCGATTAATCAGCAAAACCGATATATCTGTCGACACCGAATACAGATTTTCAAAGCCTTCCCAAATATAATGAGACTTTACCTCCATCAGTGTCTCCTCTGGAAGCTCAGGGGGCTCAAAAGCCACACCCCCAGGCAGGTAGGTAGCCATGGTGTCTGCATAACCACAGTGCTGGTGGTCTGGTGAGCTGCAAGTCTTGTGGAAGTGACCACACATCCAGCCAGGACTGCCGGAACTGCAGGAGCCCACTTCAGCACAAAAGCATTTAATTAAATATGAGACATCTACAGTGTCTGTATGTGTGTTTTTTAGTATTTTGGTGAATATTAGGAACAATAAGGGATAAATCATGCTATAAATATATATATAATCTGTTTTATAATGACCTTTAAAATACAAATTTGCCTTTTTATTAATTTTAACAATGACTTTGTTATTGATATATAATTCTACAATACGATATGGTTATAATTATAAAATGCAATAATTTTTTAGTTGATCAGTATAACCCAATTAATTATTTTTATAATTTTACACATTTCTAGCTTCTGCTAATTATTTGATAGCTGCGGTGACAGGATTAACATATCTGAGGATTTCACTAAATTGAATTTATGATTGAAAACATAGAATATAACCTTTTAAATTTAGGATTACATATGCAGCACGCAGGGTTGCAGTGCTAGCGGTCTTCTCACCTGAGTAGCGTCTTTGTTTGGGGTTCAGAGGAGGAGTATGTCCATGAGGAGGAGAGCCTACAGTGAAGAGCACAGGAACAGGGCTTCCAGAACCTTTCTCTACACACCCCACTCCACTGGGGGGCGCTAAAGGAGCAGAGAGCACAGAGGGTGATCAAAATGACCTGTTATTAGGACATCCTGTACTGGTTAATGTGTATGTATATGAGTCCGTGTGGTATGTTTAAGACTACGGCTGAATATGCTTTAGTGTGTTTTTTTGTTTTTAATCCTTTTAACAGCACCTGTAATGTCCGTGGCTCTCTCTGTATTCAGCCTCTCACAGCTCCCTCTATCCAGCTGAGCTCCAAACACAGCCTTCAGCAGCATGTCTGACAACCGGCCTGCACTCAGAGACCTACAAACACCCGCAAAAACATTATTACTTTGTTTGAAACAATTGGCAAACCAAACAATCAAGTGGATTCAGATGCACTTCATTTAACCCTTAGAACCTGACAAATGGTAATTGGTCGTCATTTGGCCACACAACTCCTTACATAGAAGTTCCCTTGGTTTGTGTTTATACTTGAGGTGTCAGACGCCATGCTAAGTATTTTTTGGAGTTAATTTTTCACATAGAACCAAAGTTGTGTAATAATAATAGCTTTTGGGGTTTTAAAAATGCCATCACACGCAACAAACCACACAAAACTTTGAAATCACATTCACTAAACGAATGTAGATGTAGTTACTCCCTTAAAACGTAGGGGTACATAAATGGGCCCACACTTCAATTTCTAATTTTCATCATCACAACTTTTGTAGATTGATTTCACAGTAACAAACAAATAAATTACAGAAGTCACCGATTATGTAATGGAGAATCTATTCAAAGACTGTGCTGTTTGACAGCTCATACCTTTTCACTGTGCCTGTTCTCCTCTCCAGCAGGTGGTGGTGAGGTATACAGGGATCCTGGAGGTCAGGCATAGTCCTGGTGCGGCCTAGCGGTGGTGCTACTGCATGGATAAGAGTCTGAGGACAGCTGGCCCGTCTGCTCAGCTCCCACTGAGGGATACATGAGAAGTAATAAGGGATGTTAATGATAATAGGAAGTTGTTACTGATCAAATTTGCAATGATTTCTATTAAGTCTGCTTGCCCCCTTGGACTACTAACATTTCAGAATGGAGAAGATTCTGGACAGTGTATTTTGACTTTTTTTTTTTACTTATATTGTATTTTATTCTGTGCTTGTTTTTGAGAATCTGTAAAATCGCAGCACCGGCAGTGTTCTCCAGGATCATTAAGGTTTTATGATTGTGCTTTGCACAGAACAGAAATAAATGTCTTTCACCAGGTTTTAATACTTTTAAGAATTTGTAAGTGACCTTTCTAATGCTGCAAGCCTCCGTACTGTGTAACAGTTACATAAGTCTGAAGGCTGTAGAGCCAAGCCACAGCCTTCCTAACATTTAAGGCCAGAATTGCTCTCCCACAGAGTGCTATTCAATCCCACTGCAGTGAAAATGCAGTTGAACCTTCCTTGGACTCTTGGTAATGAGTATGCACCGCTAATTTTATACTGTGTGTGTGTGTGTTTTAGTGGGGTGGGGGTGGGAGTGCCCTGCAGTAAGTTTAGGACCTCACCCTGTGTACTATGGCCTCTTGACCCTGCCTGAGACTTGTGTTTCTGGGGGCCAGAGTCGTTTCCACGGTACCAAAGTCAGTGAATGGGGGAGAGATGTGATACTTCTGAGGGAGAAACGCATCTGGGAAAGAGATAAAGAAAGTGAGGAAAGAGCTGTTTATACTCCTGTGCATATCCATATGTGCATGTGGGTGCTTGTGTGATCATGTGTAATAATATACTGATCTAATCTTTCAGATGTAGCCAATCAAGTTAGGCAGGTCAGTCTCACTCACCTTGCAGGCCAGTCCTACTGCACTGAGTCTCTGGCTGGTCAGGTGTCTCAGGTATGGTGCCCACTGAAGACCAACCAAGCAAAACACACCCACTTTACAAAGTTTTTTTTTTTAAACCTTAATTACTCTTTCTGGAACACATCCATGTTGTACATGGTAAGTCACTAAAAGTGCTGCAATATTTGTATCCCAATACATATTCTGTACCTTGTGGAGAAGGTTGGTAGGGTCTTGACCCCCCTATGGAAAACCTGCGAGAGGACAGGCCATGGAGAGCCTCGGGGGAGCCCCCTTTCCAACATCCTGGGAAACCGCCCATGCAGCAGTGGTTAGTGGGTGGTATGGTTCTGAAAGTGTAGAGCACTTATACGTCAGAAAATGTCACAGTGTAAATGGACTTCAAGTTGGCTGCTACTACTGCTTTTACTACTCTTACAGTTATTGCATTTTCATAGATTATATATGTAAATTTTACTGCTGCAAAACAATACATTCAAGTATTGTTTCCATTTGATGATGCAATATTGGCATAATTTTTTTTATTAAAAAGCACATTTTAGCTTTATTAATGTGTAGACTATGTGTCTTTTTTCACTGAATATCCTGGAGTAAAACCACATCATCTCATCGTCTATACGTATTTCTACCCGAGACAATGTTAAACATTAATGTACCCTTAATTAAAAAATAGATACATATTATCTAAATAACAGTTACCAGAAACCCCATAAGCAAAGATTACTTAAGCCTTAAGTATGCTTCAAGATAAGTGTGTGTTGACTCTGTACACAAACTCTGGTTTAATCTTGGATGACTGATGGTTTTGGGTGAAATGAGAACTATGGAGTAAATTAGACTTCTTTACCAAACTATTTCTTTCTAAAGTAACCCCACCTGGAAGCCCCCTGCAGGTTCTGCTCCATCCTTTGGTAGTTGTGGATTTGTGTTGGCACTGGAACAGGCACAGACTGGCTGTAGTTACTGCCACAGCACTCCACAGGCCTACAGAGAGAGAAGGGAGAAATGGATATAGGAAAAATACAGAGGGTGGCAAGGAGGATGTTGGGAGAAAGTGTTTTTTTTTGTTATGCAGTGTGTGTGAACAATGATTGACATTCACAATCCTAGAGACTCATAAATACCATTTGTTACTCAGTGATCTGTGAACAGAGCATTTTCACATTCTCTGACATGCAATACCCTTCAGCTGTCCCTGAACAAACATGTGCACACAGGCATACGGGCATGCTGGTTTGTTTCTATACCGGTGCTCCAAAATTTTACATCAAAAGTTACAACACAAGTTAATATATCAAAAAGATTATTTTAGTGCATGTCTCATTTCGGATCGTTTCTACATATTCATTGTTTGTTTTGTAATACAATGTTAACAGCAGTGAGAATCATAATATAAGCTTTTGTTTAGGCTGTGAAGATATGTAAGGACATGTATGTATAATAGTAATGATGTATTGTATACATTAAGGCATTAACAACTAATTTTTTAAAGTCGACTTGTCAGTCACTAAAGTCAAAATAGAGTCGACTAATCGTTTGATGACATCATTGCACATGCAGCGGAGGAACACGGGTGTGCAACATTAAGCAACTTTTCTTAAAACTTCTCTGTAACATTAACAGTCAAGACAACAACTAAACAAAACAAAGGCTTATAACTTGAATTTAAGTGTCCAACTAAGCGTGGGAACAGTTTAGCTGTGGCAGGATGACTCTCTGAAGTGCTAGCATTAGCATGCTATGTAGTCGTTCTGTTTCAGAAGCCATGCAGAACGCCCGTAGTGTTACTGTACTTTAATGCTGACTTGCAGGTTGTGTGGTTCAGTGTGCTGTTTGTGTGTCTAGAGTGAACTATCTCCACACATGTGATGTGCGTCTGTCTTCTCTGCTGCATGTCTCTCATTCTCTTGTGGTCTCGTGTTTAGATTCCACCCACGCCAATGGTAACACCCTTTCTATTAAGGGACTATATTAATTGGTTAAACCAAGAAACGCGCGTCAGCATCAGCCAATCAGAGGCGGAGAATGCATTGCATATACAAGCGAGGGCAGATACAAATGGAAAAAACAAATGACTATTCGACATCTCTGAGGGGGCATCGGCTCATGCCTCAGAAGCCAACTAGTCGACTTTTGTGTCAATGCCCTAATATGTGTGAGTGTATATATATATAAATATATTAGGGCATATATAAGGTATGAAAATATATAAGATATGCCTCTGCCAACCCTTTACCTGCCAGGACTTGGAGACATGCGGAGTGAAGGTGAGGGTGGAGGAGTCCTGCTAACACAAGGGGCAGGGCTCAATAAAGAGCATCTGGGGAAGACAGACACATACACACATGTCAACAAACAGCTACACAGAAATTAAATAAAACAATAAAAAACAGAGCTAATGCAGTGCCATGTGTCATCTAACATATACAGAAGGTCTGAACAGTCATAAGCACTTGGGTGAGGCTCAAGTCCTGAGGCTCATAAAAACAAAAGGAAGTCAGTTGATTAGCAACACAGCAGAACAAGGAGAGAGTGACATTGACACTGTGCAACACATATACATGACAAACCTTTGTATGTCAACACATTGTTCATTTACAGTTAATGTGTGAGGAGCTGATACAAGAGCATTTATGGCATTTTCAAGTCGGAATGCTTTGTCTCATTTCAGAAACTCCGTAATTACGGTGTGTGTAAAAGTTTAAACTCAGTTCTACAGTAGAAGAGTGCACTGTGTGTGCTGAGCTAACTTGACCATGCTTATGGGTTTAAATATATAAAGGGACAAAAAACTTTCCACTTACCCACTTTGCATCTCACTCTCCTGATTGGCTTGTAAACCTTGATCTCCAATCTCACCTACAAAAATCAACACCGTTAAGTACAGAGCAGCATATATATAAATAAAAGGCAATTAGGGTGGGGTTGGTTACTGAAATATATATTTAATTAAGTCTTCTTTAATCTATCTAGATATTTCAATAATTAATATACCAACTGAACTGAAAAAGCACGTGTGAAGAAGAAAAGTTTATTTTGAAAACTTTGTTAGCATAGTTAGAACATAAATGATGTTTTAAAATGACCTGTACACTGCCCTGAGCTCTGAGGCCGTAAACAGAATCTATGATGTAAAACATACCATTTTGAATTTACTGCATCTTTGAGGTTACAAAAACCAATTTATCATTATTTCTCCATCTATTCAGCCAATGGCAGGTTAGCCTTGCCCAGTCGCTCCGTAGTTAGGAGGTTTGTTTCTAGCCATGATGCATTTAGAAAATAGGACACAATATATGAATTTTAAAGGCTTGGAAATCAAAACATGCTGATTAATTTTAAGGGACAAAGAGAGATTGACTATTTTTAGCATGTGAAAATGTATGCTGATCTCAGGAGAACAAAATACAAGAAAATTGTCACTAAAATTACCGGCTGAGCTGAACAGTAAAGTTTAGATCAGCTCAGTCAAGCTGCATGCAGTAAACAAATACTGAAGCTTCAGTGTTTTGTTTTTTGTTCATAACAATAAAACATTTATACCTGAGAAATGTGAATACATGTGTCGCTGCACAGGGGCTAAAACTGAGCTCTAGTCAGTCTACTTACTTAAAAACTGAGCTGGCACCATGACAAAATCCTCTGTTTCTGAGGACGAAGAGTCTTTCAGATGGAAAGCTAAAGAAGGCATGGCATTTGGAAGTGGGTATGGCCTTTGTGTTTCAGTAACCGACTGTCAAACAGAAATAAAACACTTTTTTTTAAATATACACACTTCATTTTCATACTAAATCCAAAGTGAACATTGAAATTATATTTACAACATCTACATCTTTTGAGTACATTTATCACTTTTTAGCTAGAAAATGTCAGATTTTTGTTCATATAACCCTCCAACACAATTATAATTGCACTCCAGTATGAAAGGACCCCACACAACCAGTTAATTGCATGGCAGACATGTTACATATACATTCATCTTATAATGCAAATTTGTTTTCGTATAAATACAAAATGAAAAAATAAAATGTATATTGAAAAAAAGTAAAAATGTATATTGAAAAAAAAATTGGAATTAAGTTGATGGTGTATGCGTGTGTGTGTCACCTGTGTTGGTGTCAGATGAGAGGCTGAGGAGCCGCTGCTCGAGCTTCCAGACCCTGAGATGGGATAGGAAGGCATGGGCACTGGAGAGGCTAAGAGAGGCATAGAAAGAAAATGTGAGAGAATTAATGAGCAAGTTTCACTTCTTTAAGGGTGTTCTTGTCGACACATTGTGTGTCTCCACAGACAATGTGTGTGTGCTGACTGATGAATGATGAAGAGATTTGACTTGATGGCTTTTAATTTGACAGGAAATTAAGAAAGTAAATGAGGAAGAGAAAAAGAACTGGAGAAAAAGACAGTCGCACAGACAGATACACACACACAAATGCACATACACACACAATCTGTGCTGCATGTTAGAAATCTATAAGACAAACAAACTCACATTTTCTCATGGATGTGCTGGCTTCCAGGAAGGGGTGGTGAAAGAACTCATCTAGAAAAGATGAAACAAAACATTTGACTCGTGAAGCAAGTGTTCAAGTGTTATTTGTTAGACTTTAGATCAACTATTCAGGTTTTGTATGCATGAGAGCACACTGACCAAAGTCCATTCGGTCTCTGTGGCTCCTCTGCAGCAGCCCCAGCAGCAGGTGCCTCAGGTGACTGGAGGTTTCGCCTGGGATGCTGGAAAAAGTGGATTTGGGCAATGGAGATCTTACTAATATAAAATACTACACACTACAAATAGTACGCACAAATCAGTCTCATATAGGCATATAGGAAAATGTGTGATTATGCACATGTAGAAATGTATTTAATAAACCTATTTAAGAGGCTGCTGCTTGTTGTATCCATCCATCCTGGACTGTTCCTTATTAACCAGGACTTTGGGGGGTGCTGGAGCTTATCCCAGCTCTCATAGAGCAAAAGGCAGAGAAACCCTCTGAACAGGGGACCAGTCCATCACAGACTCCACTGTTACATATTCTTTCATCTCATAATGGACATTTGTTTTATTTGACATGTTTTCATGTAATGCTGTTCACTCAACATCACTGAATAAGAATGTGCAGATAAATAAAAAAAAGTGGATACGTGCTAAAAATCCATGCAATTGATTTGTAGTGTGTGGTCGTATAGAACACAGAAATTTGAATAGTCTTTATGTAGTAAATTAAATAAATAAATAAATCGTCCTTCAGCACCCCTAGTGGACACTTATTTTAAAATGCTTTGGCAAAGTGCTTACATGACCATGTTCTTGAGGTTCTGCCCCCTACAAAAATCTCACAAACACAGGATGATATGTGCTTTGCTATCAGAGTCTGATTTATGGCTTCAGAGAACATGGTAAAAGTCACTTACTTGGGACTGAGTTTCCGATTTCTTTCATAGAACTGTCGCAACTCCTGGGGGCTGCTGGCCTGGAGAAATGCAAGGAGACAGATAGGAGGAGAGAGAAAGCGAGAGATCATGTGTGAGGGCGGGGGGCAACGACTATTCTGAACCAACTCACTGACCTATTTATTCCACCATTAACATGAAACAGTGCCACAATGATACAAAGATGTCATATGTACCTCGTCAAGAAAATAACTCAAGTCAACAGGCAAATGCTAAAAAAGGGTAGGGGGTTTAAGTGTGACACGCCACCACGCAATGAGTAACATGACCACAAACACGAACCTGTTATAGCATACCGTGGCTATCTATATCAGTCGAGCTAACATTCAGTTTGTTTGGCTGAACCAAGGTCAGCACAGAGGGAAAATGCCCAACCGGAAGTACGCTAATGCAACTGAGTTCACTGTTCTCAAATCAGACAGACTGAATGTCAGACAGAATGAACTCACTGGTGACTAAATCCCCACTTATTTCCCCACAAATACATTTACAACCTTTTTACCACTGTGTAGTTTTATTAACGAGCAAATTGTATTTGTATTCATTATTTTTTACAAAAATTGAGCTAATATATATTTATAATGATTAATATAGTATGGATCATCCAACAAGTGTTTAACAAGTTATCAAGTAAAAATTGTATAAAGCAGTTAATGAATGTGTTTAAAGTTAAAGGAATATCTAGAATTTGACTCTGCATCTACAAACAAACTGTGTACAGAATGTCAAGTGTACACTGTTAAATATTCTTACAAAAGAAAGTTGTTTTACTTTAAATATTTTCATTTATGTTTTCATTCAATCAATTAGGAAATGGATAAGAGGTAAAAACCTGTGGTGTGCAAAAACATTTGACTCGTAGGGCAAATTTTCAGCATACAACAAGCCCATGCCAGCTTTGGGATGTCTTAAGGCTTTTTCAGACATGCTTAGATATAAAATAGGCCAACACAGGCCCTCCCATACCCCCAAACTCAGAATATAAACTAGGGCAGCTGGTTGCATGACACAGGAAAATGCTAGAATGTGTGTGTGTGTGTGTGTGTGCGTGTGTGTGTGTGTCTGGTTCTGGCAACATGTGTTTATATTCATCAGATGATCCTGAAATAGTGTCACAGTCACGTTTCTGTTCTGGAGTGTGTGTGTAAATAAGCACATGCCAGGTCTGCTGTTGCTGCAAGAGCAGGCCTGGCCAGGTTGTTCTGCAACTGTGAGGCTAAGACTTTTTCCATCTGTGGGAAAACTTCCACTGCCCCTCGGCTCTTATGTAATAGCATAATATTTTGGAATCAGCTTTTTCCAGTGTATGACCTAAAAACCACTAAGCTTGTCAAGAATGCTCTTTAATGCTCTTGTTCTAGACTTTAGAATCCAAAAGATTTCCTCACAAGTTTTTTTTTAGGTTTGATGGATGAGGCTAAGAATATACAAAACATTCCCCCCATGACTCATTATACACTTCTGGCTTGTAAGACACATTCAAACAGGCTGAATGAGATGTTGTTAATCTAAACACTCAGGCTAGCATTTTGAGATCATGTTATTTAAGGTCATGTACGTGGATTGCTTTATTTATATATTGTATAATGTTGTCTTAATATATATTATATCACGCTCTTTCAGTAAAAAACTGTTTAATCATTACTCTCAGAGTCAATTCCATTTTGACTGTTTAAAATTACATTAAAAGGTGTAATTTTATAACAAACTAGAAAATACTTTATCTGATGTTTTACCTACTTAAATGAATTCTCTGTCTATTTCCAATCACAGTAACTGTAAGGAGTATCAGTGAGTTGTGAACCCACCTTTCAGTTATTTACTAAAAACAAGGGAACATACTGAAGTTGTTGTGGTCATCGACAGGACAACACAAATGCTGCAGCTTAGGTAAAACTAAACTGGAGAATTCAGCTGATATTCGTTTTGGTGACCTCATGTTCACATTTGTGTGTGTGTGTTTGTGTGTTCCACCTGAAATGGAGCTTTTCCAGTAAGGCACTGAAAGATGATGGTGCCCACACTCCACAGGTCAGCTTTGGCATCGTAGTTCTGAGACATGATCACTTCGGGAGCCTGACAACAATAATCAGTCTGTGAGTATGAGTGCTGTATGTTTATGTGCAAACGTGTGTGTGTGTCTATATATATATATATATACAGTGGGGCAAAAAAGTATTTAGTCAGCCACCAATTGTGCAAGTTCTCCCACTTCAAATGATGGCAGAGGTCAGTAATTTTCATCA
>JBBKCR010014440.1:0-12448 GCA_037577295.1 Ladigesia roloffi | reverse complement strand
TCTTTAAATCTCGACATGCGCTGGCTTTAAAAACGAAACTAACGCTACGTACACGGACTAATTAAAGCCCTACACACGCGCTGACACACGCCACTGCACGCAGGACACAGTCAGCTACCCAATGAGAATTTTTATTCAATCCGAGCACGGATATTTACTAATATTAATCGGATGAAACTCGTACTCGTCAAAAGTGCTTTATCCGTAACGGATACTCGTTTCAGCCGAGTATCCGGCTCATCCCTACTGTCCACTGCCATCCTGTATTCTGAGTCTTCTGTATGCTTGATGCACCCAATGATCGCTGTCATCTGAGAATTTCTACAGATGGCAGCCCTCTTTGTTGTACTTGTCTGATGTGGACAGAGTGAAGAGGAATGGTGAATGTACTGTTCCCTAAGGGGCTCTCTGAGGAAGAATGGGCAATCCAGTTTATTCCAAAATGCAGAGAATAACAAAAAACAGGAATGAGAAATTTTTCAAAACCAGCAAAAAGATTGGAATCGACAGGCACTGAATCATACAGTTTGCGAAGATGTGGTCGAAATCTGGTAAAGTAATCCAATGAGCAAACAGAACAGCCAGGGCAATACAAAAATCCGACTTGAGATAAATGGGCAAGAGAATCAAAAGCCAAAACATTACACCAAACAAAACACTAGGTATGCAGTAGCTGCTCGGCCACAGAAACCCATTAAATGAAGCCCCTCATCCATAGTTCTGGTGTTATGCTGATGTTTCTTCCAGAGGTGGCTGAAAGCAAGTGGTGTAACAAATCAGGTACAACCTTCAACACTTTGTGACTCTGCTCAGTTTGAGGGGTCTACTGCTTCATGGCTGAGCTGTCATTGCTCCTCATCACTTTCACTTCACTACACAAGTCCTTTAAGTTAGTTCAGAAAGATCTAATAGCGTAAACATTTTTGTGCCACATTTAAAGTCACTGAAGTCTTTAAGACCCATTCTACTGCTATTGTTGGTCTGTGGAGACTGTATAGCTATCTACATAGCTTTGGTAATATTGCAGTTATAGGTCTGATCAATGGGAAAGTTTACTTAGATAAATGTTTCTGGATAATGAGGAGAAAAATATAGTAATTGGATCATTTTCCAGTGGTGATAAGCTCTAATCTTTTTAACAAAAGATAAAGGTAAATTGGCATTTGGCAAATGCCCTTATCCAGAGCGACTTACAATCACTAGTTACATGGACAGTCCCTCACGGATCAACTGAAACTAACTGCTTAATTAGTTTAAATTCATGATTCTACTGCATAAAAAAGAACTAAAAATGACAAGTATTTTCTCATTTCCTAAAAAGGCAATGGCCTTTCATTTCTTAACACTGGCAAAAACGCAAGACTACATGATCCGGACAAAGTTGGTCAGCAATGTTTGCAGCAACGAACTGAATTCAGACTAGGAGATTAGAATTGTTAGACAATCGAGTGAGCTCTAATTCATTTACTCTATTGAGTGATTTCATTGTGTGCTGTTGACAAGGCCCTGGTCGGCACCCAAACAGCGGCCAGACAGTCTGACCATGCCCAGAGAGACAGAACAGAAAGACTAGAGAAAACAATGATAAGTGTAGTCTGTAACGCTTGTCCTCTGTTGACCAAGAAATGATCTAAACAGTTAAAAGTGCTTGCGACATATCAATACACTAAACAAATCCACTCTCTCTCTGGGATCTTCTACATTTTAAAAAGGTAAAAAAAAAACATTGAATTTACATTGGACAAGTAACACCCTAACTGTATATCATAACTACACCAATATCCCAGTGAAATGTATAACATGAATACAACATTCTTACTTTCATTCATTCTACTTTCATTTTCTTCAAAGTCTTAACATATTTTATAGTGTAAATTTGAAATATGCCCCTAAATATGCTCTCAAAACACTTTAATGTTATTATAAACTCATTAACCTAAAAGAAAATGTAAAGGTAATCCCGTATTTGCACTGTACATTTTACACTCCAGCAGTGCCAGAATGTAAATACCAATGTTACCCCTGTATAGACCGTACTATAATTTGTGCACAGGCGTTTTCTTTGGTATGTGCTGTCATTTTCTTTTGGCTTTAAGAAGAACAAAATGTGATGCCCTGTGTGCCACTCCCCCTTGTCCTTTGCTGGTTGTTTATGTTTAGGGCGTTGCTGAGCAGCGCAGGTTCATTCAGTTGTCTGATTGCCTTGGTAACGGCCACGTGGTGCATGAGGTCTGGACATCACAGTCAGCTGTACTCAGTTGGGAGGTTAAAAAATCCGTGATGGGCTGAAACCGCGACTGCTGATCCACGTGAAAGGTTACTGTATTTGAAACAGCCCAATCCCACTACACAAAACACATCTGTTTGATTTTAAAAGTCCCTGATCCAATGTTTTTATAACACACATAAATATTTTACTGAGGTAGCAGCACTTGAAACATTTCTGACATTGCTCAAATGTGTGGCAAATCAGGTATGGCAGTTAATGTCTGAGCATGAGCACAATACAACAGGAAAGAAAAGGCCAGTTTGCCCAGGGCCTACACCAAGACTATAAACACAAAAGGCAAAGCTATATGTAAGCATTCAAAAACACAGTTTGCCATTCTGCTGAGGCTTATGCTGAATTATAATGTGCACATTGCACATTTATTAAGAAACTTACAGTGACTGCGGAAAGAGCCATCTGGTGAATAGTCTATGATTGTGGAATAAAATCATAATGAGGTAGTGTTTAGTGTCCAATTGGATATTTTCACTGCTAGGGATGCTGAGCCAATTACAGTCATTTCACATGCATCATTACCTCTTAGTCTCTCAAAAATGCACCCAATTTAGTTTGGTCCAAATAAACGAATAAAGCTCATAATAGGATGCAAAATGAATATGAGTGGGGTATAAAAGTTGGAGCCTGGCACACAGTAATGTGTAGAACAATAGCTGTGCTTGGGAAAATATGGGCCATTGCAGGCATTAGTGGTGGAAAAATTACAGTTTATTAGGTACATATCAGAGCCAAGCAATTTTACTGCATCAAATGAGGTGTGAGCAGTCGAACAGAAACAATAAAGAGAGGTGCGTCTCTGGCAGTGAAAGGATTAATGAGTGAAGAGTTTTTCGAATCATAGTGATTATACAGGTATTCGCTCGAGAACACTGTTGTTTGAATGAAACCTTTTATCTACCAAAATGGCAACTTTAAATATGCAGAATAAAATATTTTGATGCTGGTTTCAGAAAGGAATTCCAGTAGAGAGTTACATCAATATTTCTGGGTCTTATTTTAGATCATACATTTATGTAGTGTTTGTGTGGCCATTTATTTTCATTCTGTTGTGTTCAGTTAGTTAAAATGTGCAGCATTGTTTAGTGGCGATTAATCCTGGTCCTGGCACAGCCCTGCAATACTAATCAGCCAATTAAGCTCTACATCAGTGTTCACCACCTAAACAATGGCCACGCCGAAAACTCCCAATGTGTTGTACTGCACATGTATGTGAAGCCCAGAGGGTTCCCATAGGGTGTCTTGTTTCTCATTTCAGTGTTCAAGAGGTGCTAGTGAGTGCCTTTACTGCTCCCAACTTAGGCTTAACATATGGGAAAGCACCAATCAGGGTGAATGGTTTGGTTTAAAGTTCTTTTGTCAACATAACGATGAGAATGATTTTTATATATATGTACAAATGTGTTTCTAATACTGCAACATTAGTATAATGCCTTATGCTTGCAGTGTAGATTGTGGAGACAGGCAAAATAGCTTATTTTTTAGAAATGAGTAACAAATACATTGGATGCACCACAATGCAGGAGTCTCAAAATCTTTAGACCTAGATGTGCTACGCTAGTGTGTCTGTCCAGAGAAGACGAGAGGTTTATACTGGGCACAGTGCTGGGGGAGAGTATGGAAAGCATTTAGCGTTAGTCGCCTCTTTCATCTCACGCAGCATGAATGCAGTTCCTGGAGTGTCGCATAATAAGTTCCAAAACACAACTAATCAGAATCAGAATCAGAATCTTTTATTTATCCCAGAGGAAATTGCTTATGTGCTGACTGCCACGAAAAAAAAGGCACACGGAGACACAAGACAGCTGAATAATGTAAAATAAACAAGTAAGATAAAATACAATAATATATCAAATAAATCTATTATAAGTAAACAAATCTAATTATTAAAATAAAATAAAGCAAATGTGAATAAAAATCAACTGATGCAACTAATGAGGTGAACTGGGTGTGTTGCAGCAGGGAAAACTTCACACCATGTCTTCCAGGACCAGGACTGAGAACTACTTGCATAAATGGAGAAAATAAAAATGGTCAAAAGTGTTTCTGGTTATTATCTCCCTAATAATCTTAATAAATGCCCTATCATTGCATCCCTAATCAACAACCTTTTCATACTCTTTCCACAAGAGTACTGGGCATACCTCACACAGCAGGCCTCAGTGTACATGATGGGAGAGAAGAGTTGCCATTTGGTCTCATGAATAGGAGTAAATAGCTGAGACAAAGACGAACATATTAACCAAGTCTGAAACAAAAAGCAGTGTGCCTTCCTGTTCAATGTTAGCCCATCCCAACAGAGCGATGTAGACCGAGTTGGGCTGTGAATATGAAGGTTTTTATAATCTTAATTACAGAAAGTTTTTTGGGTTCTTATCCCCAGGCCAGCTCCCCCTCAGACTCAGCAGGCTGCCATGCCAGTGCCAAGCGCCAGCTCAACAACAACAGCAGTATTCATAGGGAGTTCAAATAATTAAAGCATTTTAAATATAGACTCCATTTCATGAGGCTTTTAACAGAAGGCTGGTGGTTGGAGGTGGACAGCTTCAACTCTACCTTGGTTTTTAAGGCCAACCCTTTGTTTTACATTGTGAGGGGAAAGTTTATTTTCTCTAGACAGGCAGACTGCAAGTAGACAAGGAAAGTTCCAGTCAGCTTTTCAAGGGAGTGGAGGAGGCTGCAAGGAAATTTTTGATCGGCACGGCTAGAATTCACCTGGAAAGGCTGCAAGAATGAGTTTAGCGTGACAGAGATAAAGTTCTGCAATAGGATCTTTTTTTTTATAAAACATGTTAATTCAGGTTAATAAAGAATGTTTTATATGATTTTGGTATTTAATTAAAAACATTAGTTCTGATTTATAGAAAAAAGTTATGAGTTTGGTATTAAAGTGATTATAACTGCCGAATATATTATTCCATTCAAAATTATAAGCTCCATTCAAAAATGTGTCAGTCACTTGTTACCAATTCAGACCCATCAAATGCATTTCCAAATACTTTTATTTTCTATAGTTTCAGTGGCTTGTGTTATATGAAGCAGAGAGAGCTCTGGGCTTCTGGAACTAATCTGTGCTGGTTAAGGTCTCTCCAGTAAATGAAACATTTGAGCATGTGTCCAATAGGTTCTGTTGACAAACTGTCCCTGCTATTCCATACCAAAACAAACTAAATTCCCAAGAAGTGGAGCAGAGATGACCCTGTCTCCCTCTAGGAGCTTGCCAGATGAACAGAAGAGAAAGTTATTTAGGCACCAAGAGAAATTTGATTCAGAAAATATTTTCGCTTTATAACCAAGCGTATATTGTCTCAGTTTCCATACCAACACAGAGGTACTTCTTCAGATTCCTGGTGCTCTTCAGCAAAGCCCTTCATTAACTCAGGGTTCCAGCCTCTTTGTTTATACAGCACACCATGTCCTGAGCAAGCTAAAGACAGCTTCTCCAAGAGACGCCTGACTTGCCTGGTAATTTTTGATCATTTCTTTAAAAGGTCTGCAAATAAATGCATTAAAACTTGCCTTGTTCCGCTTAAAGTTAGCTAGAAAGACAAATCCAATGCATTTCATCTGTAATATGTCTTAAGCCTGCCAAGAAAATTGTTTAAAAATCTTTTTCTGGGCAGTAAGTGTGATTTGGTTCACACAAAACTATAAAACATTAGAATACACGCAAACAAGCATAACTACAGTAGAAAACAAGAATTTGTTTTCCAAAAATGTTTTGGATATCCCGAGAGCTTGTTAAAGCACAGCATAGGTTTGTTTTATTTGACAGTGAGGGTAAAAGGTTCTCAAGATATTTTCAGAACACTTCTGGTTATACTCTCACAACAAACAGCCAGATGTAGAAGATGGGTCAGGAGTCAAGAAAAAAAAACCATGGAAACTATTAATAGATTTTTCCTCATATGTCACCCAATGATCCAAGTAAAACAATTAAACCCAGATAAATAACTATATGCTTATACTTATATTTTTCATTAAAAGTATCATCGTTACATAAAACTTTTTCCTGCCTATTCAGTGAGGGTTTTCACTTTGCCAACCAATATGGACATGCATGTCAATACTGTCAACATATGAATCCGATTTGGTCAAGACTGTCTAACTAGGAATCCAACAGAGAATAGTGGACCACACATAACAGAACTGGCAGATAGTGTTATATTCCAAGCAGGTTAAATGCTCTAACTAGACAAGACAAGACAAGACGTGGGAAATTTGTTTGGCACAGCAGAAAATGACCGTACAAAGAATTAAGATCAGCAAAATTGAGAAAAATTGTAGAATAGCATAAAAATCCAATAAAATAAAATATAGAAAATATAAACAGTCTAATATTTCCAGTATTAAAATGTAGTATAAATATTTGTGCAGAACTATATCATGTGTTGCTTATTATGTAATAATTTACAGTGGCATGACTAAACTTGGTTAAGTTCCCTACAATTGTAATACTTAGCTAGTTACCCACCTTTATGCTAATGTTTGGCCATGTGTTATTATGTATAAAACTGTGCTTAATACTATATTTACACACAATTTAGCAGCATTCCAGACCACGTTTGTTATAGTACTGATTTTTTTTCAGTGCTGACATCCAATGAACCTGATATTAGCCTGATAATGTGTATCAGATCAAAAATACATCTCTAAGCAATAAGAGAAACAGAACTTTAAACTCAGTTTTTTGCCCATGAGCCTGCTGCACCCAAATATATTTCATCTGTGTGCACTAGCAAAGTCGGGACATGTCCATGCTTCTATGCTTTTATAAGGAATAACTCCCATCCATCTTTCTCACTTGTAAACATTCTCCTTGGGAGAATGGGGACAAAGAGAGGAACGGAAGGAGGGGGAGCTCAGAAAAAAAAGCTGTGAGTGTGATGCCGCTGAGCTGAATGCAGAAGTGTGCAGTGGAAAAATGACACAGCTGTAAAAGGGGAGAAGCAGAATGAAAGGCTTCACTGGCAAATGCCCTCAGACCGATAAGACATGAGCAATGAAGAGAAATCACTAAAGGCTGGAAGGAAGAGCGCATGACCATAAGGGATAAGCATAATGAAAAAGAAATCAGAGAAGTGTGAGGTTGGAGTGACAAACTGATGTTTTATCAGTTTATCAAACTTTCCTTAAGTCCCTATTCAACACATCACCACACACATTGTATTCTTATCTTCTAATCAATGTTGTATTCCTGTCCAGTCTATACCTAACCATACCCCAAAATTAATATAATTTTTAAGTTTTTCTAAAGTGTTCTTAAGTTCACATGACCACATTGCTAGAAGACACAGAAGAAAATCATCATGAAATCTGAATGTTAATGAATAGCTGGCAGAGTGCTATGAGCCAAGCCCCACCCTTACCCCAACACACACACACACACACACACACATGAGCTCCACATCAAGCTAGGGGCTTGTGGGTGCCAGTACAAACATGTATAAAGAGCACATACGTAACATCAAGATACACAAACACACATGCACACGCACGCACACACACACACACACACACACACACAAACACACTCATGAGTGGGCACTGTGAGTGTTTAGATCGAGCGCCTGTACAGAGAGGGGAAAAATGAATCTGGTGGTAGACTTCCACATGCACAAACATCCTCCTCTGCAACCACTGAACAGGGTATGGACATAGAAGCATACACAACTTAAATGGTCTCGACAAAAAAGGATATCACCTCCCACCCCATGCAGGAGACTCTGACAGCACTGAGCAGGTCCTTCAGTGCCAGGCTGCTGCATCTATGGTGTGGGACGGAAAAATTCTGCAGGTCTTTCCTTTCAAACGGCTGTCAGACAAGAACTTGTAGATGAATACACACTCACAGACACACACACACACACACACACACACAATACACCATGTAGTTTATTTAATGTGCAAATTTATGCGAGTGCAATTTCTCCGATGCCAGTTTTTTGTGTGGAACTATTAGTACTGGGCAAAATGTGCAATTTTAAACATGCAAATTTTCTGGTGATTCTGCTGTTATTGTCAATGCCTGTCTCTCCATTTTGTTCCTGTGTGTGTATTTATCCAATCACTGTCCAGCTTTTATGCAGTGAGGCATGCTCCTCTGCGTGTGCCCGTAGAGGTTTAATGCTCTGTGCTGCACAGAAATGTATGAAAAGTAAATCGAGTCAAACAACCTAAAATAAATACCTTATTTTCTAACATATTAGAGGAAGCAGAGGTTCCTTTGTAGTCTTAGAGCAGCTGCCACCAGTCCACATATATATTACATATAGTTTACATATAAATATATGTATATTTTACATTTTATACAGTATTGTTGGTACAGTATTTTTTTCTGTTCTATAGTTGTTGCTGCCCTTATCTTTGTAATGTTAACTTTAAAAATTATGACCTTTAAGCACTAACTATTGGTACCTTTATCACTGCCTTTCTTTAAAACAGACTATGTTTATGAATATTAGGTTAAAAAAACAGCTTGACAGCTCCTAACCCATTACCAGCACATTACAGTAATTGTCTTGTGGTCTGGTCAGACACATGAAGTGGTTCTGTGTGCTAATGGTGCACTAAAATGACAGAGGGAGGCTCACATGTGTTTTTACAGGCCAGAACCCTGCAGGCTGCTGGCAAAGGCTAGAGTGGCCCGAGAGCAGCAAGACTAAACCACAATGACAGGAGCAGTGGGGGAGCAGAGGTGAGCCAACCTTGACCAACACAGAGCTGGCGAAGTGAGAAAGATAGAGGGAGAGAATGACAGACAGATAGACAGATGGAGAGAGAGACATACAGAGAAATAAAGTAAGAAAAATGGGCAGTGGTGAAAAGGGAAAATGTAAAGACAAGTAACAGAATAGTATTAGAGAAAGGTATGGGGGGAGAGAGAGAGAAAGAGAGAGAGAGAGAGAGAGAGGGATCAGTGGGCTGGTCAGTGATTGGTCATAAACTACACTCAGACGCAGACTGGAAATGTGACATTGGGACAGACTGATTTAATTAGATTTCAGTAACCAACTGTGGGATCTTTTTATATTTTTATATTAGCATTATTAGGGACAGATTGAACACAGAAGAAGGTACTAACACTTATGTTTTATATTGTCATTTTCAGCTAATTTGTTTGGAATGGACAGTAGTGCTTTTGTTCTTCTCAGTTTCTGTGTGAAGCTACAACGCAACACTTGAGGAACTTGAGGAGAGAAGAATTTAGTCACAAACCATTTCTCTGTTAGAACACAGTGATCAAAAGCATGCAGGACCCAGACTAGCCGAGGACAGCAAGAAGGGCTGCTGCCCGCTGTACAGCAGAGCCTGTTAGCATGTTGCTCGGAGCTACAGTTGGCTTGGATGTTTGGGTTTACACCAAGGCCACCCACTCTCTTCGCTCTCCAACCAGCATCAGGTTGAGTACATGGCCTCATACTTGGCTGGGGAATAAGACACTTTTGCAGAAGTTCACCCTCCATTTGCTCAGTTTGATGGCACTACTGGCCTAGGCTGCTGTTGTGTTAGCATTGGCAGGCTAGCATGGACTATTACATGACCTCAGCCTAATCTTCCACTGTCACTTTGCAGAAGTGCACAGCATGACCAGTTCTCTCCAAGCTGACCCAAAATCAAACATTTAGTGATCCAGACGTCACTTCCAATTACTACATTCAGCTACTTAAAGTTATGCCCATTGCTGACAGAGATCATACACCTATCTGCCATAACAAAAACCCACCTGTCTAATAATGTGTTTGTTCTCCACATTCTTCCAAAACACACGACACACTAAAACGTGGACAACACAAGACATCTGAGGATGTACAGTAGTACTGACACCAAGACAATAGCAGCAAATCCTTCAGGTCCTGTAAATTGTGCAATCCAATACACCATCTAGAGGGATATACCTCCCAACACTGGGCTGTTGAGCAGTGAAACCAGTCTGAGGGAGCTCCTAAAATCTGTCATGAACTGAAGTGGTGTTTGTGATCTACAACTATCCAACAAAAGAACTAACACTCTTGTTGCTGAAAGCAAGAAAATGCCAAAAGCAATACTTCAACATATGCTACAAAAAATAAAATCCTTGATTCCAGACAGTGTTAACTTAAGACTTCTTGTGAGCTCACTGCAGTGTATGGACTTTATAATAAAGTATGTTACATTTTATGACATGTTGCATTTTACTGTTCAGAGAAAAACACATTGTTTCATGAAATAAATTTTTTTTATTTTTAGGAAAAAATTATTTATAGAACAATATCAAAAGATACACACTGAAGCTATAATGACACGAGGAACAAAATGGTGGCAGGCTTCATTGCAACTTTTACTAAGTCTCGAGTTTATTGAAAATTCAGTAATTAACGTTAAGTAGCATTTGCATTGGTGCTCCTTTGTGATGTTGGTTCTGAACCCTCAATGCAGAGGTCCCCAACCTCCAGGCTGTGGACCGGTATTGGTCTGTAAGTCAACTGGTACCAAAAGACTGAATAAAAATATTTTATTGAATATTTTATTGAGAAAAAAATGCTCATCTTTTGCTAGTCCACAAACACTTTAGTAGTGTATTGTACTGAAAAAAGTGTTTTACACGAAAGTGGTTTGTGCTGCAAGTTTGGGGACCGCTTCATTAGAGGATATAAAACACGCACATATGCCCCCAGTGGTCTCATTTATAACCGTTGCGTACGCACAAAACGGACCTAAAATATGCACACGCCTCTTTCTACGCACAAGTTGCGATCCATAGAAAATAAACTTGGAAGCAGAATGTGCGTATATGTACGCAACCTCTGACCCATGCATGTGAACATTTTGGGTAAAAAAATTGAACGTGGGCGAAGAGATTCAAAGAATCTAAACGTTTTCTGTCATGTGCACAGTAGAGTGCAACGAAATACTTTCTTTGCTTTTCACACACAAATGCAGAGGTTAGGTTAAGCAATTTAGTTTTTAAAATAAAACAAACGTTATAATTATCTATAATAAAACAATAAAATTAATATTTGTGACATGCAGATGTGGATATTGTGCAAAAGAGCAATAATTACAGTATGAGCAATAATTAGAGTAAGAGGGTGAATATATAAGGAGTTACAATTTCTTGTGCTAGTGAGTACTACACCATACATTCAGTCTCACACATTCAGTTACATATTTATAATAGTGTATAAATATATAAGTAATTCGACTCTTGATTTAATTTACACTATGCGCCGCAGCTGTTTAAATGTAAATGCTTGTGGTGGCCGTGATTATCACAATCATTTGGACATGTGTGAAACAATCATTGGTTGCTGAAAACACCTAAATACGATCACATACGTGCTTAATGTTGAGTCACGCAATCCCGGTACAAATACAGGCAATAAGGTATACACTATTAGTGTTTCTACCTAATTTAGATTGCTTGGAGGGCCATATAAAAACGAATTCATTCATGTATATAGAATATATATGCATTCGATTAATGTGCAAGTTATCTGCTATGCTGACAAGGACGCCTTTATCTTGGAACACAGCAGTACAGGGAGCAGAAAGCTGGCTGGCGCTGCGTGCGATGGCTGTCCTCTGGTGGAATTCCTATTAATTGTAAATGTGTTGAATTGTGTATTTTATAAAATGCAGGTGACAGCGGCTACCCTCTGAAGAACTGGCTCCACATCCCCTTTTCAAACCCCCAGAGCACAGAGGAACATCACTATAACGCCGCTCTGTGGAGCGTGCGATCGGACAACTGAAGTGAAGGTGGCGATGTTTGGGTGCATCAGTTGGCCGGTTGTTATACAACCCCCAAAATTTTGCTGCATCATTAGAGCCTGCGCGGTGTTGCACAAGATTGCACAGAGGAACGGCGTCCCTCTACCTCCAGGCCTCCCGTTACCAAAGCAGGAGGACCCGGACCCACAGTCCCATAGCCGACAGGAAGGCTATCAGTTGGGAGCAAGACTCAAGGAAGATGTAGCGCGGCGTTTGTAAAGACAGCAGTGGAGACAACAAAACCATTAATTTGTGCTTTGTCATAATCTATTCTCAAATGCAAATAAAAATCGCTTACCATTTGTCATCTCAGCCATGTTCTGTCGATGCGCTGCAATTCTTTGTTTTTTTAGGATTACTTTTAAATCTGACCTTTTTTTGGGGGGGGGGCACCATCCTGTTGGCAGCACT